>CM046787.1:12388987-12481690 GCA_025617405.1 Perca schrenkii
ATCAAACTGTCAAACTAGGCAGTGCTAGTCTGTTTTTCTGTCTTGTATTTTGCTCCGTATCCTGTTTTATTTTGACGGTCTGGTTTTCTGTCTTGTCTTGTTTTACTTCCTGTCTTTTGGTTTTTCCCGCTCTTGTGATTGCTTTATACGATACGATACGATACGATACGATATGATACGATACAACTTTATTGTCAGCCAAAGGCTGAAATTCTTTGTACATCCCTGGGTAGCTCGTTTAAAAATGAGGACGTACATTTACATCCAAACAGTGAATGACATACACAAACATCCAAATGAGGACATACACATCCAAACATACATGGGATTAATAACACCAACAGACATACATGAGACATTACCACAAATGGCATAAACTCCAAAATAAGAAAACAGAGAAAACATATATAACAACAGTACATGACATGAACATACACACAGACAAAGTCTTGGAGATGTATATCCCTGAAATAAATATTGCACTGGGTTTTAATGTAGCTGGTTTAGCAATAGGATAGATTGACGCATGAAGGAGTTTTTAAGTCTAATACGATTAAAAGAATGAACTCTAAAGCGTGTGTTTGAAGGCAGAAGCTGATATTCACTGTGCAAGACATGTGAAGAGTCATTTGAAATATTTCTGGCTAGTCTAAGCATACTATTATTGTGGGCCTCCTGAAAGGAGTTCGCTGCAGGTAGTCCTATAATCTTTGCGCAAATTTTAATCTGATTAAATAGCTTTGTTTTATTTTTAACTGAGAGGCTACTTAGCCAAGCAGTACTACAGTAAAGCATGATACTCTGAATTACTGATGTGAAAAACAGAGAGATGATTTGACTACTAGCTCCAAAAGATCTCAATCTACGAAGAAAATAAACACGCTGTTGTATTTTTTTGCAGATAAAATCTATATGAGAAGTCCATGAGAGATTGTCGTCTATCATGACACCCAAATATTTATAGACCGAGACATGACTAATTTCTGAGTTATGGATCTTCACTGAGGACAGTTGACAATTCTGAGTTATTCCAAAAATGATTTCCTCTGTCTTCACAGTGTTAATAATGAGATTATTGTTATCACACCACTCAACTAACCAATCCACATTGCCCTGATACACTGTAGGGTCATCACCTTTGTTAAATAAGGTCAGGAGAGTTGAGTCATCTGAGTACTTTCACAAAAACTGATTTGGTAAAGTAGCGGTGCAATCAGAGGTATATAAAGTAAACAACACAGGTGAGCTAATACTCCAACATTAGTTATCTTTGGAGAAGAAAGTTTGTCATTTACTTTGACCAGCTGGACCCTATTTGAGAGAAATGAGTAATAACAAAGGATAAGATAAGAATTAATCTGAAACTGAGTCATTTTTGATAAAAGTAAATTTGGTTGAATTGTATTGAACACAGATGAGAAATCAAGAAACAGAGCCCTAACATATATTTTTGGTTTATCAAGATGCTTGGAAACGAGGTGCACCAGTGTAACCACTGCATCCTCCGTACTACGACCCTGTTTATATGCAAATTGAAAAGGGTCTTGTTGCTTTTTTGTTTTTTGTTTAGATGTTGAACCATGATCTTTTCCAGTGACTTCATGATCACAGATGTAAGGGCTATTGGCCGAAAATCATTATATTCTTTGGGACTCTTTTTTTAGTTTTTTTTTTATGTTTTTCACCTGTCCCAGCCCTTGTGTCACCTGCCTCTTGTTACCTGTTACCCTTTGTATTTAGTTTTTGTGTTTCCCCTTGTCCTTTGTCAGATCATTGTGTGCCTTGTCACCAGTGTGTATTCCTGTGTGTTTTGTCTCTAGTTTGTATTTCAGTTTGTTTGTCTTTCCGGTTCGTGTTTGAGTTTCTGTTTTACTTAGACTTTATTTTTGAAGATCACGTTTTTGCCTGCTTCTTTTCCAGGACTCCTGTGGTTTTTGTGCATTTTTCAGTTTAAATCATCTAAACTATCCTCAGTTTTCCGCCTCTGCATTTTGGGTCCGCAATTCACCAACCCTCCTCTAACATAGTGATCTTTCCCGGTCGCGAGCAAGGTGGCACTGGCTGGCTTCCCTGCTGTTCCACTAGTGCAGCTGGCTTGTTGGCCCACGCGCCACCGCCTTCAGTTTTAGGATGAGTTGGAGGTCTGGGTTGCGCAGTGGAGCATTTTGGAATCCTGAAGCCGGGCGGAGGGCGAGCTACCGCCTGTGCGAAGGATGGTCAGGGGGTTGGAGCAGGAGGCGGCTGCGTTTTCCTGGGCAAACAGGTCTGCAGGGCTTCACCTTCTCTCTTCTTCTCGTTCGCAGCGGCGTTGCATGGTAGCCATCGCGGAGCCGAACAGACCCTTCGGATCCACAGCAACGTACTCCCCCCTGAACCGGGCTCTTTGACAAAAAGGACTTTGGCCAGGTGCGGGTAGCTTCCTCTAGACACTCGGGGAAAAGGGGGGAGCAGTTGACTCTCCGCACTCTTCACCTCAGGCAGGCGCTTGCCTTCGTACCGGGAACTGGTCTTCTCTGGCGGAGCGCTGGGCCATGCAATTCCCAGCTTTTCGGCAGCACGTTTGCACACCTTGTGAAGGCTCGTGCCAATAGCCGAGGAGCCCCCATCGCCGCCTCTCGCATCCTCGGTGCTTAGGTTATATGGGGTCTCGGACATCCCTGCCCCTGGCAGGAACAGATCATCTTCATCGTCGAATGAGAGGATGTTGTCCGACCCGTCGAGAGAATCCAGCTCGGCGTCAAGAGTGTCCTCGCAGCTGTACTCAAGCAGCGGAGCCACTTCATCCATCTGCTCAGCCCAGTCTGCACTTGTGGTAGCTGGGGCTTCTTGGTTCTGACCATCTGGTGTGGTGAGCTCTGCCAGCATGGGGTCCTGGTCAGTCAAACTAGCAAGGCAAGCAAGCTGACGACGGAGACTTTTCATGGGCAGCCGAACGCAGTGAGCACAAGAGCCCGCTGGGGCCAGTGCTTCTTTAGTTTTAGTCCCAGACAGTCATTGCAGTAGGGGTGAGTGTCCCTCGCGGAGATATTATTCCCGCATGAGCACACCCGCGCTAGCATGGCTTCCTTTGTGGTGGGAGAGGAAGCCATTCATTCTAGCTTAACACCAAATGCAGTTTGGAAACTGGCCAATATCGTGTTGCTCTAGTATAGCTTTTCAGCTAGGTAATGTAGCTTTGCAGCTAGGGATGTGCTATGGCTAATGTTTGGGTAAACTAGCCGATAGCGTAGAAGCTAGTTCAGCGAGCTCTAATTTGGGGACTAACGAGCTCGGCTGAGGGTAACCACTGTTTGGGGACAGGCCGGTTATGACAGTTGTTTGGAGACAAGCCTATCTATCGAATACCGTCGAATTGGGACCAGCGCCCGGTGAGCGAGTTGTGAGCTCAACGACATGATACACTGAATGTGGGAGACCAGTACTGAGCATGAACTGCAAGTAACACAGAACCAGAACATATGGAAAATAACAGTAAAAAGCTATACAAGTTAAAGAAAAAAGGGAAAATGTTCAAAGAAAAGAAAATGGATAATGGGCGTCCTTCCCCAGATTGCTGTTCTGTAAGGCCCCTATACTAGGGCTGAATGTGTTTATCACACCACATAAGCAGAAAGAAAACAAAGCAAGTGACGTAACCCAGTTGGCTGGGGCTCACAGCAACACCCAATTATAACATGATAAACAAAAGTTTTCATTTTATAAGCCTCTAAATGTGAATCATCATCTACTCTTGAACCAGCTGGACTTCCACTGAATGAATACTGGTGTATAATTAAGCAAGGGAGACACCTTAATACATATTATGATAACAAATAATCATTCATATGAATGTAAGATGTATCATAAAAGAGTATAGTCATCAGCATACATGACTGAGTGTCCAAACTTAGCTCTCATATGATCAGAGAGTCCGTCATTCCTGACGTGCTGCACTGGCTGCAAAGGTCAGAGCCTCTGTAGAAGGATATTTTCCCTCCAGAGTAATATCGTCTGCTGCTTTTCGCCGTACTGCTGCCATCACTCTGTGCTTGTCCGGGAACGCGTGGCGCTGGTCAGACCCGGGCCTGGGCATTAGAGAGCGGTGAGCCCATTCTAGCTTAACTCGGCCCCCCTTAGCATCTATGTCAAGAAAATCCGGTAGCCAGTGTTCAAAGAAGTCCAAAACATTACTCCCCTCCATATTCTCGGGCAGGTTGAAGATGCGGCTATTGAGGACTTCCGGTGGTGGCGCGCCCAAGATGGCTGCTTAGGAGAAGGGCCGAGGGCCGAGCCAGCTTTGCTGATTTCCCTGTTTTTATATAAATATAAGCTGCAAAAATACGTATGCCGCTGGCGAAACAGTAACTGCAAAGTAATATGTCGGTAAAAAGCAATTATTTTACCCATAACCCCCCTCAAAACCAACGTGGCAAGAACATTCAGGGCCCAGTTTTTCAAAAGGTTTAATCCGGATAAAATTGATCCGGATTTAGTAATCTTTTTTTACTTTTGAGGCAGTTTTTCAAAGCAACATCGGATTGGATCAATCTGATCCGGATAGGAACTTTTCAGGATCACCAAATCTGGATAACCAGTGCTCAAACAGGATAGGAAATCACAATGTAGAACTATAGATATGTAAAGAGCAACAAGTAGAATAGCCAGTGTGGGGTTAATATAAGTTTATTCATATTTGAAATGAAAACACACACATTTAAAAAAAAACTAAAAACAAGAAAAACCCCACCCCATCCTCTTCCAGCAGTCCGCTCATCTGAGACCTACAAGACAAACACTGTACATTGAGGATATTTATAACAAGTTTCAAATATACTGTAGATGTATTGAATAAAAAAAAAAGACTTAATGTCAAATACTCCACAATAATTTCAGACTTCCTCATCTGATGTGGAGAGACCAGCTTGTCTGAGCGTAGCCTTTAGGAGGCGGATCTCAAGTCTGGCCTTGGTTTGCTGCAGTTTGGTCAGAGTCAGTTGTTCCTCTGCCAGACGAAGCTGTGCTTCTGCCCTTTCAGTCTCTTTTTGCAGAAGTGCCTTGTAATCATCATCTTTGTTTGATGAAGGGCGCTTCAAGCCTTTCCTCTGAGATCCTGTGGCAACTACCACTGGCTCAACCAATGAGGATCCAGCGTCTTCCTCAGGAACAGAGCTGAGATTCAATATAAATACGCTCTCTGGATCAGCCTCAGGAGGAACTGGCAGATTCTCCTCCACCTCAATCCAAGGCTCGCCATCCCCTACAACACCTTGAATACCATGGAGAGCTTGCGACTTCTCACCTCCAATGATGTCGAGGACCACATCTGTGTAATCTCCCCTCTTAAATGGCTTGTTGCCCGTTTGTGGGTTTTTGGCTTCAGCATGGTCCTTTGTTGCCCTGGCCTTAAGATTCTTCCACCGCAATTTGATTTGGTCTGTGGTCCTCCTCTGGCCAGACCCTATGGCATTCACATTTTCTGTGATTAAAGTCCAAACATCATTTTTCATTTTGTTGGTATCCTTAGCGGAATTAAAACTTCCCACTATTGTTCCATAATGGCACCGAACACCCTCTAGTAGTGCATTGGTTTCAGCAGCAGTGAAGTTACAGCTTCTTGAGTCCATGGTTCCGTTGCTTTACTATAGTGAACATTGTTCATCAGTTATAGGCCTTGGGTCCAATTGCCTCAATTGAACACAAGCCCAAACCAATCAGTTGTAATAGGTGTGTTTGAAACGACCAACTACACAGCCATATAAATCAGCCTTTCTCAGAGGATTCACAGAGAGACAGTGACATGGCAGGTGTTGTCCACCGCCACCACCACTTTGCCAGGAGAGGATACCGTCAAAGGGTGTATGTTGAACGTACCAAGCCACTGGAGCAATACACCACGGAGGAGCTGTATGTCCGGTTTCGCTTTGGGAAGGCTGATACAGAGTACCTTGTGAACCTTCTCAGGCCAAAACTTCAACACAGAACCCAAAGGAGTCACGGTCTGTCTGTGGAAGACCAGATCCTCATTGCTCTCCGATTTTATGCATGTGGGACTTTCTATCAAGTTGTTGGTGACTATATGGGAGTGGTGAAATCAGCTGTGTGTGATGTGGTGAGAGATGTGTCAATGGCACTGGCCAGCCTGGTCAATGAATTTGTTTCTTTTCCAAAGGACAACCAGATTGCCCAGGCCAAGCGCAGCTTTTTTCTTTTGGGGAATATGCCCAATACTATTGGAGCAATCGACTGCACACGTGCATATACAAGCACCTCGTGAGAATGAATGGGAGTTTATAAACAGAAAGGGGAGGCACAGCATCAATGTCCAACTTGTGTGTGATGCTGACCTCATCATCACCAACTGCGTTGTCAAGTGGCCTGGGTCTGTCCATGATGCACGCATCCTGAGGGAGAGTGCTCTATATAGAGACCTCCAAACAAACCGACCAGATGGCATAATATTAGGAGACAGTGCCTACTGTGCCTACCCACTCCTTTTCTAACAGCAAATACACCGGCGCAGGCACGCTTCAACACTGCTCATTGCAGAGCAAGATGTGCAATTGAGCGTTTAAATCGAGTTCTTAAGAGGCGCTTTGCATGCCTTAATTACCTGAGAGCGGAACCACAGAAAGCATGCAACATAACCCTTGCCTGTATTGTCCTGCACAACATCGCTACTAAGCGCAATGTCCCTCTCTGTGCTGACAATGATGCACCTGAGCCCCTTGGAGACCCTAACCAACCTCCTGCATTCTGCCAGAACGAGCAAACAGGACGTGCAACAAGGGACACAATAGTTAGACACTATTTTTGATTTGGATTTGTTTTGGATTTCAAAAATCGGTGATTGGCATTCTTTGCATTTTTTTGGTTATTCTGTAATCATTGCATGCATCACTAATAAATATTCTAAAAACAAAAATATTTTCGATTGTGATGAATATATATATCAATTAGTGACAGAATAAAATGTATTGTTTTTGGTCAATTTTGACAGCTGTTTGGGGGATTTTTTGGGCATGAAATCCATGCTGAATCCACCCTTCTGATGGGATCAGTTTAATCCAGATTTTTTGGATCAAAGTGATCCAAATCCTACAAAAAAAAAAAAACATTTTCAAGACTTGATACAATCCGTTATCCAAAATCCTAGTGGATTACTTTTGAAAAACCGGGCCCAGGAGACCGCGGTTGCATCTAAAATGGTGGAATCACCTCCACAAGACGCCACAACCATGATGACTGAACTGCAAGGTATCAAGACTATCCTCGAGAGCTTAGCGGCGGACGTCTCGGGGGTAAAAAGGGGAGTTGAGGCGGTAAATTAAACTGAAAAGTCTGGGCTGCAGAATTACCGAGGCAGAATCCAGAATATCCAAACTGGAGGACGGTGAGGCAAAAAGGGCCCCGGTGGTGAATGACATGGTGGTGAAAATTACATACTGAAGGAGAAAATAACGGGGTTGGAAGGTTTTTCCCGGCGCCAAAACATACGCATCGCGGGTGTGAAAGAAGGAATGGAAGGTCGCGACTGGGATAGCTTTATGAAAACACTGCTATCGGAGGCATTGGATATTGATGTCAATGACTGGTATGAAGTTGATAGGATCCACCGGGTCGGTCCCTGACTGGGGGACAACGCCAGGTCAAGACACATCATTGTCCGGTTCCTACGGGACAAGGCCAAAGCTGCCTTGTTGAAGGCGGCGAGAGAGAAAAAGCAAGTTACCTGGAACGGTACGAGGATTTTGAGAAGAGAAGTGCAAAAATACGAGGAGGTGAGACGAATTCCTTTTCACTGAACAACTGGCGGCATGAGTTCTCATGTGCGGCGGATGCCAAAGCCTTCCTCGCCCGCAACGAAGGTGAGGGGAAAACTGTCGGTGCGACACCGACAACACATGAAAATATACTATCGATGGAATAACGCTACTGGAATGATGCCGAAAAAATGCTTTAAAAGTTTGAAACGAACGAGAGCGGTCATAATATGGATGTGGATAGAGACATTTTGCATTTAATCCCATGGGGCCAGTTGTTCAAAACATTTAATCTGGATCAAAATTATCTGGATTTGGAAATCCCATTTTTTGCTATTCAGGATCAGGTAATCTGTCTTACTTTTATGCCGGTTTTTCAAAGCAACATTGGACTGGATCACCCTGATCCAGATACACAGTTTTCAAGAGTACCAAATCCGGATTACCAGTGCTCTAAATGGGACAACATATCACAATGAGGGCTACCAGCTATGTAAAGAACAGGTAGAAGAGCCAACATGGGGTCAGTGTAAGTGTTTATTTTGAGACAAAAATAACATAAACATAAACATCCACTTCCATTCATAATTTCTTTTATGACCCCTCATCTGAGCCACAACAAATAAAAACAAATATACATTAACAAATACATTGTGGATATTTGAAAAAACGTCTTAAAAACAAAACAAAAGGCTAAATGTCCAATAGTTAACAAAATAAAGAATGTTCAGGGTTCTTCTTCATCTGAGGAGGAGAGACCAGCATTTCCAAGCCCTGCTTTTAGGAGGCGGATCTGAAGTTTCGCTTTGGTTTGCTGCAGTTTGGTCAGCTTGATTTGTTCCTCTGCCAGGAGTATCTGTGCTTTTGCTCTTTCAGTTTCTCGTTTAGACATGGGGACAAGATCATTTTTATTTTAACTTTACTATACTGAATAGCTTAATTGGTAGCCTATATCTACTTTATCTACTTTATCACTGTTACAACGGTTACACAAGTCAAGTGCAAAATATAAATAAAAGTATATACACTAAATGATACAAATGTATTATTTTACCAATTTTAAAGTTTTACTACATTTTCTTCCTGGAATCCACCTTGAAATCCTGCCCCCTGTTGGGATCAGGATAATCCTGTTTTGTTTGGATCAAAGTTATCCAAATCCTACTGACAAGTTTTGAACAACACAAACTGAAGGTTTGATCCAGATTAAAACTAGGATTGGATTCCGTGATCTAATCTGATTTCAGATTCCTTCTTTCCCTTTTGAACAACCCATTTTCAAGATTTGATCCAATCTGATAACCAAAATCCAATCATTTTACCTTTGAACAACTGGCCCCAGGATACTGGCGTAAGTAAAACTTCTGGATGGAGCAGAGAGCAACTGGCCCTGAAGGTGCAACTGAGTGGGAACCATGTACTATGTAACGGAAGATTTGCTGTTGGGAAGTAACATGTTCGTAGGCTGCGGTTGCAGTGTGTTTCTGAGCTTTTTTTTTGTTTGTTTTTAGTGTAACCCTAGGTGTCTCATGCAAATATAGCTATACTACTTGTAATTCTGTTTCAGAAAACTGCTAATACCAGAGGAGGGGCAACCATGACAGTGGGATACTTTATTGGGATGGATGACTAATATTTCAGCAGAGCAATTTGGAACTGTTTAAAATTGTAACTTGGAATATATCAGGGTGCAATAATGTGGTCAAAAGGAAAAAAAATCCTCACATATCTGAAACAAAAAAAGGCTGATATAGCCCTCATTCAAGAAACCCATCTTAATGATGAGGAAGCAGCAAAACTCAAAAGAGAATGGGTTGCACAGGAATATCATAGTACATTTCCCTCGAGAAAAAGAGGAGTATTCTGTCACATGTCTCACATAAGGAAGGTAGATGGGTTGTATTGAATGTTACTTTAGAGGATCAAAGGATGCCTATTGCTAATATTTATGCTCCTAACTCTGTTAACTCAGATTTTTTTCACAAAGTCTGTAACTTAATTAGAAATATGGGGAACAATAATATAATTCTAGGGGGGGGTTTAATCAAGTCAGGGATTTAATAATGGATCAAAACTTGATCAACCCACTCAAGCTAACACTGCCGGTGCTATGGCAATTGATGTTATGTCAGAAGAGTTGGGTCTTGTTGATATTTGGAGACTATTGCATCCAAATGAAAAGGACTTTCCTTTTTTTTCACATCCCCACTCAAATTACTCTATGATAGATTACTTCCTGTTATCCCGTAATCTGGTCAGTCAGGTGCTGAATTCTACAATTGGAAACATAGTACTATCAGACCATGCATCAGTAGATTTAGTCTTATATCCTCTAGTTAAAGGTGCTCTAAGTGATGTGATGGCGTTTTAACAACTGTATGCTGAACAGGGAAAAAAATTGCAACTTCATTAAATCTGAAATGCAGGAATTCTGGGACCATAATGAAGGCTCTATAGAGGACCATGGGGTAATGTGGAATGCTTTTAAATCTGTTTTGAGGGGGCGTATTATTCAAAGAAGTTCACTTATCAAAAAGCAGAGAGTCAAAGGATGCTAAAACTAGATCAAGATATCAAAAAGCTGGAAAAACAACACATGGAGCAACAAGACTCAGATACATGGAGTAAACTGAACAAGCTTAAATGCGAATTAAATGATATACTAAACAGAAAAACTGAATTTGCCCTGTTCTGTACTAGGCAGAGATATTTTGAGCAGGGAGAGAGGGCTGGTCAAGTACTGGCACATTATTATTATTCCATCAATTTTCGATAAAGACAACAACCTTATCACAAACAAAAGTGTTTGCAGTTATGGACATTTCTGTTGACTGTTTGTATATCTCTGTTGCGGTTTTGTGTATTTGTTCTGTATATTTCTGTTTGCTGTCATGTGGATTTATCCTGTTTTGTGTATTCTGTTCACTGTGTATTATTCTGTTCATTGTGTGTTCCTGTTTTGACTGCTTGTTCTGTGGATTGTGTATTTCTGTTTCCTGTTTTATTTTGATAGTCCTGTTTTCTGTCTTGTCATGTCTAGTTTTACTTCCTGTGTTTCCCACCTTTGTTGATTACCCTGTCTCTCCTAATGTGTTTCACCTGCTGTGTCACCTGCCCCTCGTTACCTCATTACCCAGTGTATTTAGCCCTTGTGTTTCCCTTGTCTCTTGTCAGATCGTCTTGTATCCGTTTGTGTCCGTTCGTGTCTATTTCTGTTAGTTTGTGTGTGTCTGCGTCAGCTCCTGCCATTCTATTTTGTATAGGCTTCGCCCTCTAAGGCTATGCTATTGTGTTTATCCCTTCGCGCATGCGCAGTCGTGAAGATTTTCTTTGCCGCCCTTGCGTACCGCTCAGGCTTCAACTATGTCTGCAGATACTGTATATAAACAGAGCGGACCCGTTGCTCTACTCCCACTTTTTCTTTAAGCTAGCAGTATGAAGAAGACTTTCAAGACCTTCACCTCCAGCAGCGTTCGCCTCTGCCCCACCTGCCGGACTGGCTAGATCATGCCGCCGGATCTCCACCCCCACTGCGAGACCTGCCTCGGCAAGGCACTCACCTCCGACGCCTCCTGCCCGTTCTGCGCCCGCCTGCCATCTAAAGAGCTTCAATGCAGTTGGGCAGACCGACGTGACACCGTCGACGCCTTGGACCTGCTGGAAGAGGACGTCTTCGACGGGCATGTGTCCGATGACTCGTCTCCCCCGAATGACAATTCCCTCACCGGTTTTCCCTCCTCCCCACTGGGAGAACTGGAACACGAGACGTGGATCGATGCCTTCCCACTACAGCTCTCCCTGTCTCCAGAACGGCCAGGGGCACCGCCTCAGCGGGCTTCCCCTCTGCCACAGGATACTCAGATACACAGGATGCCACAAAATACTTATGAAAGAAAGAGACATCTTACTCAAAGTGTTTCTAAAATCTGGTCTTACCATTGATAGGCAAAGATTTACTTCCATGAGAAATAAAACAACTCAAACCTTATGTAAAGCCAAGGCAAATTTTTTCTTGGATTTTATTACAAGTGCAAATTGAAATTGCAAACTAAACTAACAAAATATTAATAAACTAATTGGAAAACAAAATAAAATGGACAATGATAAATTGGAAATAAAAGTTAAAGAGCTGATAAATAATCCAAAAGAATTGTCAACGGAATTCAATAATTTTTTTATTAATTCTGTCAATGAAATAACACAAATGTTTAGTCCCTCAGAGATAGCCCGTAAGCCTATTAATCCTGGACAGACAGTTTTCAGGTTAGAGCAAATAACTGATCTGGAAGTGGCTACCATTATTAAGTCTATAAAACCCTCAAAGGCCAAAGATGCGTATGGCCTTGACACAAATTTGGCCACAAAAGTGACATAAATACCACATTTAGGGAGTTTTATCAAGAATTGTATACATCTCAGGGCAGAGCCGGATTGGGACTCATTTTCAGCCCTGGATTTTCATGCCTTAGACCGGCCCACTTTACTTCACGAATGACTACCGGTATATTAAAAAAAATGTAATCAAAACCTTAGTATATAAGTCTGCAATAGCGCCCTGTCGTTTACATCCTTGTAATTTGGTGTATTTTGTAAAATATCACTATTTCCAAGTGTTACTTCACAATGTAGATTCATCAGATCTTAGATCTTATCTTAACAACCCAATGATGTTGAACAATATCAGAATCTGTTTCTGTGCAAATAAGTAATCACAGATTAAATAAAGAACAATTACATTGTATTGCACTTTCTAATGACATCTATTTTTTCCTTTGAATATTTCATACAACTTTCATAATGGGTCACAAGTAATATTTGGGCATAAAAAGTGATTATATTGTAGCTAATCTGATCATGTTTGCTTGTTCACACACTGTGATACAGCAGCTTACAGTAGATGTGCCATCCACACTGACAGCAGCTATCCCTAATGCACACTACTGGCTCTGCTTCTGACACTAAATCACATTTTATTAATTGTCAGAATTCTCAGCACAAATCTCTCCTTTTTACAAAGCTTTCTGATCAAGTCAAGTCAGTGTCATTATGGTAGTGCCGAATCATCTGGCATCATTAATTATCCCAGGGCATTTTTCATATAGATCAGGTCAACACCACACTCTTATTAATTCTTATAATATTCAGTCAATGATCAACCCTAGCTGCCCAAACTGGAGTTCTGGGCTCATATAGCTGCTGCTTGGTAACCTTACTGGCTCTTCATTGGCACTGTTAGCAGCAAACTGGACTAGTAGCTGCTGCTGCGGAGCTACAAAAACAAGTTTGATTCATAAACATAAACGCTGGTTTGCAGCCACTTCTCCTAACTAACTTAGCTTACCCATCTCATCGTCTTCATTTGGCGTTTTGCTAAAAATAGAAAAAGTCCATCTGGCCGCGTCACTTTCTAGAGCTCTCCTTTTTTAAATTGACGCCTTTTCAGTGCCGTTTTGCGCTTTCTACTACCCGTTTAAAACAGCTTCTTTTTGCTCGCGGTGGCATCCTCCAACAAGCACCAGTGACTTGTGTACGCTGACGTATTTTTTTTTTTAGCAAGGTGCTGCCGTCAGAGGACTCCGAACATGAATAGGTCATCATTAACCAGGCTGCACTCTGCGAGTGGGCTGCATGAATGAAGAGAACGGTGGGCTGCAAGAACAAATAAATACTGTAAATACAAAAAGTGGACTGCGAGTGCAGGCAGCATAGGGACAGCATCCATAATATTCAACTATGATTTCAACCCAGTGCCATACCTGAACACCGGCCCTCACAACCAAACAACCAGACCGGCCCACCGGGAATTCTCCCGGTGCTCCCGATTAGCCAATCCGGGCCTGTCTCAGGGTGGGATAGACAAAAACAAACTAAAACGTTTTTTTTCCTCAATTGAAAGCCCAGTTTTAACACAGGATGTGAGAGCACTTTTGGAGGACGATATTTCTGTGGATGAAGTCAAAAAAGCGATCAGACGCCTCAGGATAGGAAAAGCCCCTGGAAACGATGGGTTTCCAGTAGATTTCTATCAGAAACTCATTGAAGATCTTGCCCCCAGATTACTGGTCGTATATCGAGATGCGTTGCAAAGAGGTACGCTACCTGAAAGCATGAGGGTAGTTGTTATTACGCTAGTACATAAAAAGGGAAGAAATCCACAGCAGTGTGCTAATTATCGCCCTATATCTTTAATTAATGTGGATGAAAAAATTCTCGCCAAAATCTTAGCAACTAGATTGGAAGAAGTGGTCCCATTATTCATTCATCAGGACCAGGTGGGGTTTATGCGGGGCAGGAGCTCTGCAGACAAACCTTCGTAGACTTTTACACGTTACGTGGAAACAATGACACACCAACTGTGGCATTTTCATTAGATGCGGACAAGGCGTTTGATAAAGTGGAGTTCCCTTTTTTTGTTTTATAGGCTAGAAAAATTTGGATTTGGGACAATATTTAGGAAGTGGGTGGAGCTAATGTATACTGATCCATCAGCCACAGTATTAACTAATGGGATTAGGTCACCCCAAATCAGGCTAAGTCTGGGCGTTCGACAAGGATTGCCTCTGTCACCTCTAATCTTTGCCATATTCCTTGAACCCCTGGCCATAGCCTTACGGGCTAATTCAAATATACGGGGTGTGCAGACTGGTCAGGAAGAACACAAGCTTCTTCTGTACGTAGATGATGTTTTATTGATATCCAGTAACCCTGAATCCTCGGTCCCAGCAATCTGCTCAGTTATGAACCTGTTTTCAGAGATATCTGGATATACTGTTAACTGGTCAAAATCAGAAGCCATGCCATTATTGAAAATGTGCCCCCCAGATATCACAAAGAATTGGAAATTCAGATGGATGCCGGAATGATTAACATACTTAGGCATCAAATTAACGCCAGGTCTGGAAAAAATAATGGAAGCTAACATATCTCCAGTCATTCAGAAAACCCCAAATTCTGTTAGAGAATTGGGATAAGTTGTATATTTCCCTGATAGGCAAAAATTATTTTAACTCCCAAGATCAATTACATCACTTCCATGTTACCACTACATCTTCCTTCCTCCCTACTCAAAACATATAACAGAATGATAGAGAAGTTTATCTGGGCAGGAAAAAAAAACATGTTTAATCGGACCAAGCTATATGCTGCAAAAGACAAGGGGGGATTAGCACTTTCACGAATAGACTGGTATCATTTGACATTTTCTTTATCTCAGCTATCTAAGATTCACCTTCCGCCTACAAGGGTCCCTCTGTGGGTCAGGATAGAATAGCAACTAGCGCAGACCTGCCAACCTTGAGAAATCTTTTTGAGTAGCAACTTACTGATTTATTGTCGAAGTTCTGTTTTATGAACACGGCGGCACGCACGCGGAATAAATGTGCCATTAAATGTCACATGTGTATACATTTTAAACCCTAGAAAATAATTATGTTCAAGTAGGCTACTTTAATTAAATAAAACATTTTATTTAAATTATCGGTCATATTTAATACAATTAATTGGCTCATAATATATTCCAATAAAATAAAATATATTACACTGCATAGTGAGCACTTTTACTTTGGTACTTTAAGTATATTTTGATAATACTTTTGTACTATTACATTGGGAAGATGTTGAATACAGGACTTGTGCTTTTATCCTTAGTAGACTTGACTACTGCAACGGTGTCCTTACAGGTCTTCCTAAAAAACTTATTAGACAGCTGCAGCTGATTCAGAATTCTGCAGCCAGAGTTCTCACTAGGACAAAAAAAGTGGATCATATTACTCTGGTTCTAAAGACTTTACATTGGCTTCCTGTGCCTCAAAGAATTGATTTTAAAATACTTATGCTGGTTTATAAATCCCTGAATGGCTTAGGACCAAAATATATCTCAGATCTGTTAGTGCATTATGACCCACCCAGACCTCTCAGGTGGTCTGGAACAGGTCTGCTCGTGGTCCCCAGAGTCAGAACTAAACAGGGGGAAGCAGCGTTCAGTTTTTATGCTCCGCATATCTGGAACAAAATACCAGAAAACTGCAGGTCCGCCCCAACTCTCAGCTCTTTTAAATCAAGGCTGAAGACCTTTCTTTTTTGATGATGCTTTTCGTTAATTCTTTTACCGAATAGTGAATTTTAATTTTATTTTCGTAAAAAAACTTTAATACGGAATTGTAAATTTTATTTTTGGATTTTTATTCTCATATTAACTGTTATAATGAACAATTTTTGTATTTATGTATCTTATATGGTATTACATTTAAGTATTCATTAATATTTTTATTCTTATTTTAATCCCTATTTTTGCTGTTTGTTCTTTAATGATTGATGTTTTGTGTAAAGCACTTTGAGTTGCCTTGTGCTATATAAATAAAATTGCCTTGCCTTGCCTAAAGTCTTCCACCTCTGGAAATCACCAACAACAGTCATGCATGAACACCTGCAGCAGAGTTTAACACTGAAAACACACAGCTCAGTTCAGCTTTTCCTTGCAGCTCTGCTACAGTAGCAGATAACCTTTAATGTTACCTGTCGGTCAAATCGTCTTTAAACAGTCCGCTCACAGTGAAGTCCTGCACGGATCAACAGATGTTAGAGTCCGGTGGCTGCTCGCTCTGTTTGTTACGCACACCGATGCGCTCACAGAGCCAATCTTTGCAGATGTTACCGCTCTGTGTTTTGGCTAGCTAATAAGCCGTTAGCCTGTTAGCTTGAGCTTTGTCTGAAGGCGCCGAGCGGCCAGCCAAAGTCCGACAGACACCGACACATTCCGCACATCCTCCGCTAACCGCTAACCCCCCGGTACCGGTCAGAGAGGCGTGTTTACTTTGTGTCTCGGTCCTCCGGTGCGTCCACCGACGGGCTCCGGTCAGTTTTTAAATTAGCCTACATTAACAGTTAATTTTGTTACCGTATGAACTTAATCATAGGAAAGGCAAAACATATATAAGATCTTTCTAACAAAATCCAAGACTTTATAAATGCAAGGCTTTATTAATATAAATAAATAATATTTCTCCAAAGTTGATAGGTAGGCTACGTAAATTAATTCATTTCACAATTTCACCTTTCTACATCAAATCCATTTACCTTTGTAAGCACCGTCCTCCCTCGGGGAAACCAACCAAACTAAACGGGAATGAATAACACTTCGTTTTATCTAGCCGAACTCCCCGCTTGACTTTAGAGGAAGGGACCCGACGGTGTGATTCATTTGGTCGATCTCTTCTTCTTTAGTTTTGTTTTCCAGCATGCTCGTGGCTGCTACGCTGTTTTAGCCATAATAAGTTTTGCTGCCTACTATCATCAAGAGTTAGACTGAGACGGCTACTGCATGTCAACGAGTGAACTCAGAAGCAGTCACCTGATTTTCGCGTAGTTTAAAGTGATAAATCGTATCACCGTATTTTGATGTCAAAATGCCTATCTACTACACAAAATGCGTACAGGTTGGCAGGTATGCTAGTGTATCCTTTTTCTGTGGAGGCCTTCCTTTCACAAACAAATAGACCGGTTCCCTCCCAAGACCTGGTACTGACTTTTGCCAGAGAGTCGTGGAAAATTGTACAACAAATAACAAAAGCCAATCCATATTTATCAAGCAGATCCTCCATATGGTATAACAATAAACTGTTAATAGAAAAGAAGAGTTTGTTTTGGGATAAATGGATAAGGTCTGGTATTCATATTCTTGAGGATGTGATGGGAGATGGTGGATTCAGATCCTTTGACGAAATAAAAAATAAATATAATTTGTGTAATTCAGAATTCTGGAGATTTCTACAACTCAGACTTAGCATTCTCTCAATTAAAGAACATATTCAGCACACTAAAACTCCTGAAATTCAGGAAATATTACATAAGGGAGGCGATAAAAACAGAGGAGCATCAAAATTCTATGAATTTATTAGAAGTACACAAGTGCCAAAACTGGATGGTCTAAAACTATGCTGGGATAGGGACCTGGCCCAGGAGATACCAGAAAATGATTGGAAAAAACTTTATGCATCATGGTACTGTTACTCACGTGAAACACAGTCACAACTCATTTGTTATAAGATATTAAATAGATCCTACTGGACTCCTTCCAAATTAGCAAGACTAGAGTTACTTGTGGTTCCTAGAGTCTCTAAAAGTAGAATGGGAGCCAGAGCTTTCAGCTACCAGGCTCCTCTCCTGTGGAACCAGCTCCTAATCTGGGTTCGGGGGGCAGACTCCGTCACCACTTTTAAGAGTAAACTTAAAACTCTCCTCTTCAATAAAGCCTATAGTTAGGGAGTGAGGAGTTGCAGCGCTCGACTATACCGGCGGGGAGCGTGTGTAGCCACAGTCATGAAGCACCCCCTCCATATCTCTGCTTCTCTTCATAGAAAGCTTACTATATTTAGGGTATGAGGAGTTGCAACGTTCGTGTAGACCGGCAGGGGAAGGCGTGTAGCCACAATCACGGAACACAGCCTCCCCATCTCCCCTTCCCTGCAGCTCTTAGTTATGCGGTTATAGTTCTAGGCTACCGGGGTACCTCCTTTGACACACTGAGCTTCTCTCTCCTCTCTCTTTCCATCTGTGTGTATCCATGTCCCAGAAATGCTTGTTACTAACCTAGCTCCGGGGAGCTTATTCCCCGGAGTCCTTATGTTCTTTTTCTGCCCAGCATGTTTCCTTGGATCATGATGGCACCTACGTCATGGTGGCAGCTGTCGCCATGGTTCTGCTCTGTTACGCCCTGCTGTGCTCTACGACACCATGAACTATTACAACTACTACTTTTAGTCATTATCTTTATTGTACTATTATTGCCATTGTTCATCACACCCCCAACCGGCACTGTCAGACACTGCCTAACAAGAGCTTGGGTCTGTCTGAGGTTTCTTCCTAAAAGGGAGTTTTTCCTTGCCACTGTCGGACTTACACATTCTCTTGGGGGAATCACTGGAATTGTTGGGTCTTGGAAATTATAGAGTGTAGTCTAGAACTACTCTACCTGTAAAGTGTCCTGAGATAATTTCTGTTATGATTTGACACTATAAATAAAATGTAATTGAAATTGAATTGAATTAAAACTCAGAAACAGTGATATTGCTGGAGATGTAATAGAAAGGTAGGAACTCTGGTGCATATGTTATATGAGTGTGATAAGACTATTGACATGTGGAATGCAATAATTGTGTTCTTGAATAAGATGCTGGGCAGACATTTGATCAAAAACCCCTCATTATATCTTCTGGGATTACTACCAGATAATGTTCAAATGTCAAAACGCCGAAAATCATGGTGTCGTTTAGCTATGATAACTACTAATACTAAGCTCAATGGCAAGCTATGAGCGGGTCACCTATAGAGTAGCTGGGAGGGAAGATCTATTTAATGAAGTTTGGGGACCATTCCTAGCTCAATTGCTTGATATGAAAGGATGACGCTACCTACCTCTGCATAATCTTTTATTTGGTTCAGGTACAGGATGTGTATACTATGTAGACTTCCTAGGGTGTTGTGTTTTCGATTTGCTTTTTGTTTTGTGGATCTATGTTTTTGTTGGAGGCCTGGCTTGAGTTGTATGTTGTTGCTGGACAGCAAACTCCTTTTTATTTTATTTATTTAAATTTTTTTGCTGTTTGTGAAGAAAAAATATAAAAGACTGGGCAAATACTGAAAAAATATACAATGTAACTCCTATTCATGTAACTGTAATAATGTAACAATTATGGTTTTGTATTAGTCTGACCAAAACATAAAAAAAAGAAAAGAGATGTGGATATTTTTCTGCCGCCCTCTGTTTTCCAGTTCGTCTATATGGTCAAGGAGGGATTCTACTTTTCTCACCAAAGACTATTTGATTAGCTTGCGGCTCGTTAGCGGTCTCAAGCTGTAGCATCTTAGTCTCTGCTTCATCCAAGCGGTCCTTAGCCCTCTTCAGCTCAGCAGTATGAGAGAGGACTGTTTTAGCCAAAGGGTCGAGTTTGTTGTCAATAGCCACCATTAGTTTAGTGGTCATCAAATCCAGCGCTTTGGCGAGTCTGGGTTCAAGTTCCGCCTCCTCACCATCTTCATCATGCTCGCTGCCATGTTGGGCTAGCTCCACAGCCATGTTGTCGGTTGACTTACGCGAACTGTTGTTTTGTCCAGAAGTGTTCAAGAGTCATACAACTGCACTGGCATTATAAAAAGACAGCGTGGTTTAAGAGAGAATGCAAAATATATGGAGGGTGTTGGCGGAGCTCGGGCAAAACCGACCGTCTTGTAGGCCGTCATCATGTGACCATGTGTACAGTTTTATGTCTACGAACTGTGATGACTGAGTTTTTGTAAATTGAATTCTAAATTTAAAATAAGTTTTAAAAAAATCTAACCGGCATGCAACAGGCGATCGCCAGTGATCAATTCTGCACAGACATACCTCATCTCGAACGAGCCTAATGTTACAGCAGGTGGAGCAGTTCTGCACATGCGTGGTAGCATTACTTGAGAGGGGATTTAATACCTAACCATGCAATTTAAAAAAAACATAAGATATAGCCTAATAGAATGTTAAAATACGCTTCCTGTTTGTAATAAAAAAAAATCTATTAAGATATCATAATACCGACTGACTGAAATACACATAAATAAATAACCGTAACATCGCACACTGAGAAAAGATCCCAAAATGAAACGTCTGTTCACCGTAAGCTTACAACTGCTGTCATCAGCTATAGCTAAGTCCAACGTTAACCACAAGAACGTACAATTATAATTAACACCCCGAGCAAAGCAGTTAGTCAGCTAAACAAGCGTCTTCCTTTAGCGGACATAAAACTAAAGCAAAGTTCATTGATTTACTAATGTCAAAGCTGTTAATAGTATTGTAGGTATTTTCTTGTATGGGTTTAACATTATAGCCAGCCTGTGGAAAGATTAAAAGAGCCACATTCCACATTTCCTTACCTCTTGTGTAACTCCTGTAGCTTCCTCCTCGTGTCATAGCTGGGGATATCTCATCTGATTTCGGAAGGTCCGAGCCTTTCCGAACGTGTGAGCAAGGTCGCAAGAGCCGCATATGAAACGCACCGGTCTCCCTTAGTATTATTGGAGCGCTCCGCGTATCTACTGCATACAGAATTTGACTTTGGCTTACACATGTAAAGTGTAAACCTGTGTTATTTGTATGCTTTTGGGTGAGACTGGGTTGATAATTCAGTCTCAATCTCTAATTTCATACTATTCATCAAGAAGGAAATATTAGACATTAGATATCCATGTCTTACTCGATGACATGCAAAATGGGCGCATGCATGTGCTTCACTATCTGTTTATTTCATGATACAATACTTGATCAAAGGAGACATTTTACAAAAACAAATTCCTGTAGTGTGTTCGCTTTACTAGTGTCATGAAGTACTGCTACACTTGCTAATATAAAATCACATTGAAATCATGTAATTGAAGATCAGAGTATTTTGAGCATCATCAGGCATCTTCAGGGAGGATTGCCAGCTGTATGCGCCGCTTGGCTGAACAATGAAATAACATCCTATTGTTAAGTACATACTGTACTATACAGAGTTCACCACTGTTTCAGCATATAGTACAATATGTACTGGAGCATTTGGTTTTGTTCCCTGGATCTTCCATTAGTTCAGCACTATTGACTTTTAATTTGATTATGGATATGATTTGCATGTTAATTGCCCCTCTTGGCTTTTACATTACATTACCATATGTTTCTTCTTCCTGTTAATCCAGTGAGAAGCCCTTCAGGTCAGACATGTTCCCTCCTTCAGCTTGATCTCATTTGCTTAGTTTTGTTACCAGTGGCGTTTTTATATGTTAAAAAAATGGTGGGGCACTAACCATTTCAAAAGATGAGCTACATACCAGTACAACCAGAATAGTCTGTATCTCAGTCTGTTAACATGTCAACAAACCGCATGGCTGCACAAAACATTTTTAATGACAGAGCAGCTTTCTTCTACCAGGTGCCGTACACATACACAGAGGTGGGGAGAGAGAGAGAGAGGTAAAACTAACACTGTGAAAAACCGAAATTAAGAATGAAATATTTAAGGCATCACAACCAGAATAAATGCGCCTACAGGGCTATACGCAAACAGATTTGTTACGAGCTCAACACCATGAAGGCCATAAAGACGCGAACAGACAATTTTTTAGGGTTACAGATCCATACAGAGTGGGTGCGATTTCCCAGGGGGATTTCCCCTATTCTGGTCAAAGTGATCAATGTTTCTTCACCAATAGACCATATTATACCTAAAATAGAAGTATTTTAAACTAAAGCGCTGTAGTGGACAGTCTATAGTGCGATAAAACAATACAATCAGAGTGGTAGTTGCTGGTTGTATTTAGCTGCTACAGAGCTCCAGGATGGCGACTACCAGCAGCCGTTGTTTAGCCGTCAATAGGTGACTGTGAGCCGGGTACAGGCACAGATGACGCTCCTTTCAGGGGCCATGGTAACGTTAGCTGAGTTTAGCCAGAAAAAGTGAACGTCATGCTGCGATGCATACAGATCCATGCTATGACAACAACCGAGCATGTAATGTTACACACTCATCACCATCTAACATAGCTAATATCAATCGATCCAACACAACATGATCAATGTAGGGACTAGCACCACAAAGTCATGACGATTAAAAAAAAAAAATAAAAAAAAATGCTTTCACTCACCAAGGCTGAGGGCTCACTAAAGAGAACGGCGACACAGCGTTTTTTCCTCTGGGCAAACTTATTTATTATTTTGTATGCTAACCACCATGTTAAATCGACGTTACTTTTACCAGCAGTTTGAGTGGTGACAATATCCCGAGGCTGGTGGGCACCAAGGTGTTTTAATTCCAGTTTCTCAAGATTCCAGATTCCTTTATTTGTCATTTTTATGCACCACATACAAATAAAATTGTGTTTCCACATCCACTAGAAGGACAATTGCAATGAAAAACTTTCGCTATTGTCAGCAGAGGCATGCAAGTATCGGTCACACCGCCAAGGGTTCAAACCTGTGCTCAATATGAAATCCATTTTATCCATTTAAAAAAAAGTTAGCTAGCAACTATAAGACAATCTCCCTTCTTCGCTCTTCTTGCTGACTTGTTGCATGTTGGCACCGCGCAAGACAGACTGATTGCCAATCATATCTGAAATATGAAATGACGATGTTGTGGGGCTACAGGCTGTCAGCCCCACTGGGCATCAAATTTGTGTTATCTACATTACAGTTTTTTACAATTGCTTACATACTAAAATTAAAACTTTCCCACAATTAGCAAAACCTTACACTCAAGGAGCAAAACACTAGCCTAGATCTGCACAACTGTAAGCACATTGTCAGCTTCACACTTTTTGCAAAACATTACACACAGTGATTGCAAAACACTAAACACACTTGTATGCATTTGACACAGAAATTTATCATGATGTAATTTCCTTGCAATTTCAAAGAAAAGGCTTTCAAATGAACACACATGAACCAATTGGTTGAACACAGCCACCAGGTACGCAAACACATGACTGCTAAATTGTAGACACACCAATCGGGTTTAAGCACTATATAAAATGCAGCAGGTAAGTTCACCTGCCTTCAACCAAAATGGAAGGAGTCAGAAGAAGAAGAAGAATGAGAGTGAGAGGGAAAATCCAAAGAGGAGGAAAAGGAGGTAGAGGAAGAGGAAGAGGCCCAGCCAGAGGTAGAGGCACACAAGTGGACCATGTTGTGAACCACGGATTGATGCTGAGGGAGACTGGACTAAGAGTTAGCTAAATCTTAGTAGATATACAGCGGCATCTGTCATAAGGACATTTTGACAAGGAAACAGGTAAAGAAAACATGTCTACAGTTACAGTAATCAGCTGCTCATCAGTATGCACCATATCAGCACTCTTGATACCCATCCCTGTGACATGAGGATTGAGGGTCGAGAACGACAAGGAGGAAGGGGGCCCATATTCACGCGAGGGTTTACAATCTCCGGCCCCAGGCTCAGGTACCCCTCATTGAGGCCATGGAGGATGCCTGTGACCAAATCTACGCTGCAGCTGTGCAAGGATGGATTTCGACATTCAAGACGGTTCTTCCCACGTTGTCTTGCCAATGAGGATATCGCCTGTGATGTTGATGAAAGTAGTATTTTCTGTATTTTTTCAGATCTTTTTTTTTGTTTTGTCTTGTTTTTTCTGTGATTGTAACCTGTACTGGATAGAATATTTTAGGTTTGTTGTTTTTGTGGAGCTAACAGTGTTATGCACACTACTGTCGTAGAATGAAAACTGGGACATGTTTTGTTGTTGATTCTCCATGTCGACTGATTTGGGTATATGGAGAGAAATAAATTATATTTCCTCAGTCTGCAGCATTGGTCTTGTGTAGTGTTTGGTGAACTTATTGTAAATTTCTCTGTGTAATTCACTTACAGTACTCTAATCACTGAGAAGTAGAATTGCTAAAAGTGTTTTAGGTTAGCAACAGCAGTGTGTCTATGGTTAAAACCTAATTAAGTCAAATGAAAGGTGTGTGTTTCTTATAAATTAGTGTATAGTTTTTGCAAGAGTGTTTCATTTTGCAAAGGTGTTTTGCTAATTGGTTGTGTGGTTGTGCTAATTGTGTGTAGTGTTTTGAAAACACGGGCCCTGTTTTGAAAATCGTGCTTAAGCAATCCAAAAAAACTGTAAACACACTACACTCTGAGTATGCATATTAATAATTTCCCACGTACAATGCACATTACATTGCGTGAGAGGGGCTAGCCCCACTCATTCAGGCTACCATAGCATACCGCGAACACAGGAGAACGCAGTCTGAAGCAGCAAGGCAGGGGCAGAATGGGAAATAAAATCCTACTACAAATGATGTCCAATTTAGGAAAATTTTATTTTTTATAGAAGATAACAAAAATCATAGATGATAATAATCTTGAATTACTTAAAAATAACATAACATTTGTTTGCATTTCTTTCTGTGCCCCACCTGCCCCTAATGACCAGTTGCCACTGTTTTTTACACCCCTTGTTTGGCTCCTCAGCAAGGTTATTACAGTAAACTAAAGCTCAAACGAAAACAAGCATTGAAAAATATTTTTAGTAAACTGAAACTAAATAAAAGTTAAAAACCTTTAAGAAAAATTTAACAGAAACTTTATTGCCAGGTTAAAAAACTAATAATAAAATTCAGTTTTATTTTTTTAGCTATAGTATATCACTACCAAAAAATAGACTTTTTTTGTCAACTCTCTGACATTGAACCACAGAAACTGAACAGACATGAGATGGCACTGTGCCGTAGTTGTTACACATCGGACACTAAAGTAGTGGAAAGATTAAACATCAAACATCATGGCTATTCTCCAACCAAGTATTTTATGTGTGTATGTATATGTAGCTACATAAGTGTGATATATTATATCTGGCCCTGACAAATCAAACTAAAACTAAATATGTTATTGAAAACCAGAAAACACACTCTTAAAACTAAATAAAAATGAAATTGAAATGTCAGAATTAAAAACTAATTGAAAATTCAAAACTGTAATAACCACTGCTTTGTTCCAGACTGAAATATCCTCGAAATAAAAATTTTTTGGGACTAAAGCATCAGAGTTTACAAGAGGTAGGCCACTAACTAGAAACAATGATGAATGGGGAATGCATGCCCGTTCACATTGCCTAGCTGTGTTGGTATAAATGAAACAACAAAAAAGTGTGCAAGGTTGTGACAAACCGAACAAGACATTAAAATTAAAATTACATTCTTATTGGATGATTCTGAACCTCACAATGCAAATGACTATTAGGGCCATTGTTAAAAAAGAAAAGAAGGGGGTAGTATTTTGAGATTAAAGTCGTAAATTTCAAGAATAAACTCTGATATTCTCTGAGATTAAAGTGGTAAATATACGAGAAAAAACTTACACATTTACAAGAAAAAAGTGTGAAAAAAAAGTTTTTTTGTAAGGAACCACATTGCTTCAGGACCACAAGAGAAGCTGCAGCTTACCATGTATTATGCCTGCAGTTGAAACAAAATCAAATAATATATTGCCTTCAGATTTTGCGATAAGGAAACACTAGTGATTTTAGCACAGAGTCCCCATATTATCAGAAGCCTTCGAAAGAGACAATTGCCATGAATTGTGCTCCAACCGAGTTTGGGCTGTTTGGCCCTTTTTTGCATGCAGGTAAAAAAACATGTAAATTACATAACATAATATTGCTGGCAGAAAATGAAATAGACCTGCAAAAAAGGCTTACATGTGTTGATTTATGGTGCAAGGCATGGCGTCTTTCTATTAATCCTAAAAAGACAGATGTTATAGACTTTAGAAAACTGGGGAGGAAAAGATGTGAATTCCAATTCAGACTTGGCAATTACGACCTTGAATTTACAAATACAAATAAATAGCTTGGCCTGGTCCTTGATGAACACATTTAATTTTGCTAATTACATTTGCAAATAGAGCTCTGGGAGGTATAATAGGTAAAACCAAGACTTTAAGATATATGGGCTATGCCACTCATACCCAATTATGTCTTGTGTATATCCTATTCTAGACTATTCATCTAAGGTTTGGGGATCTCAATGTTGTAATAAAAGCATAAGTGGTTGGGGTAACCCACCCAGCTTATGGTCCAGAGCAGACAAAAAGGAGAGGAAGACCCTGAATGCAGCAGGGGGGCTACAGAGTGCAGGTCATGGTGCAAGGGCAGCAGGGGCACTTGACAACATGGGAGGGTGTCATGATTCGAGCAATCAGCTGGGCAGACATCTGGAAACTGCCACAGGTTCGCTTTCTCATTAGGGCAACTTACAACACCCTGCCCTGCCCTCGCAACCTCCATCAGTGGCTCGGTACGGAACAACCCTGCAACCTCTGCAAGACCGCACTGACACAGGGTCGGTTCAGATGGAGACATGACCAAGTGCTCAGGTTGGATTCTTTAGGTTTTTAGAACAAACTGAGCACTATGTCGCCACTTACCTTGCCTTCCAGCTGCAGAAGTTGTTGTCTCTTTCTGAGCAAGAAGTTCACTATAAAATCTGGGAAGCTGAACAACTCTTGGGCACTATCATCTTCGGAGGGACAGGACACCGTCTCCAGTCTTGAAGAGCAGACTAGCAATTCTCCCGATCTTGCAGACGCTGCAACTGCTCCGGCCGCTGCTGCTGGGTAGGTGCTCGACTCCATTACACCTGGAGCGCCGGGAGGTGAACAGAAGAAAAACATGGGCAGACTTTCCCCTCTGAGTCCTGTTTCTCAAGACAGAACGACAACTAGTGAACTGCTTCGACATCTACCTCGTGTGATTGTATGTTTACATCTTCACACCCTCTAGCTTTCTCCACCAACTACCGTGTCTCAGAGTGCTCTCTCCTGTGCTAGCTCCCCCTACCAACCTCTCATGTCATGCCCCTCTATGGCAGTAACAGAATCATTTTCCATTTTCTAGTTTAACAGTTAGGCCATCTCCCCCAGGGGGTTCCGCTGTGCATTGCAGATCAGACTCCTGGTATCTGGCGTCCCCTGGCGCTGGCTAGCAGTTGGTCTGTGCCTCTTAGAATGGCACTGATAAATGCTCTGAATGAAGTGATTTTTTTTTATCTTATATTATTGGGTTGGTCAATGATGTTTATCGCACCATTGCTGTTGATTTTCTTAATGTCACTGAGTCTTTAAACTTTATCCAACATTTGTCTGGTCCCACGAGTAAATCTTTACTCGATCTGCTCTGAGGAGCCCATGAACAGAAGGTGTAGCTCTAGCTCTCTAGCTGTACACTCTACTGTAATCATTCAATCAATCCATCACAAAAAAATCATAAAATACAATACCTTACTGTACGTACACACCGCCGCCGACTTGAGCTGCAAAGAAGCTCTGGCCGCCCTGTCAAGGACGCTTGTCAAAAAGTACGGGGAAGCTGTTTGACGCTTTGGCCGCTCTGACGTGGCAGCATTCTTCAATCATGTTCAACACACAATTGAAGACAATCTCAAGCAGCCACTGCACGGCCAATACACTGACACTAGAAACCATTTTATAAATTACATATATAAAGACAGAATTTGTATTGTTTGTTGGTCGCAGCGGTGTCTGTTAGCAGTTAGCTCGCTCGTTAGCCACTGAACCATAGCAGAATGCAGGCAGAGCGAGCAGCCGCCAGCTGTTGATACATGCAGGAATTCACCGTGAGCGGACTGTTTAGAGACCATGTGACGGCAGGTAACGTTAACTGGTCCCTATACGCAAACAATGTCATATCATAAATGATAGGGGAACCCAGCAACAGCGATTATGAGATTTCCCTCCATTTTCATGGAACTAATGTCTTGGTAGGAACAAAGGTTTACATCGTATGTTTCTCCAGAATCAGCCAGCGAGAAGGAAGCCTATATTGCGATTGGTTGCTGCCGTTTGCCGCTGCTTGCCGCTGAACCGCGTCATAGCTCATTACCATAAAGTTGACCAAAGTTCAACTTTCTGATTGACGATCAAAACGCTCAAAACGCCCAAAACGCGATGCCAACAGATTTGATGCTCCTTGCAGCTGAGAGAAGCCAGCTTCCATTGAAAATTAATTACTTCCGGTATCTTTAGAAGCTCAAGTCGGCGGCGGTGTGTACGTACAGTTAGGCATCTACGGTGAAACAGTCTCAGAGCGGGAACGTGAATAGACAAAATCTCATGGCAATTCATCTGATAGTTACTGAGACATTTCACAAACCAAAAATGTCATCCTGCTGTCAGTGCGGCATGAAGTGTCAGGGGGTCAGGGGTCATGCTCTGGTGACCACGAATGTCTGTGCAAAGGTTGATGGCCATAAGATAGAGTTTATTGTCCCCAATGGGCAAATATGTTTCCACGGAGTGCAAAGTGGAATAAATTGGACTGATTGAGTGATCTTGACATACAGAGAGCCCCGTTGCTGGATAGCGTATTTAGCCAGAGACATTGTTGATACGTCTTTTCCAGTTTTGCTATATAATCATCATTTGCATTCATTCATTTAAATACTAAAATCTAATGTGACCATAAACCAACAGATCACACAAAAAATAACATTTAGGAGCAGTGTGTTTATGGAAGTGTTTGTGTGTATTAATGTGTGTGCACTTTGTTTGTACTCTGTTGGCTTATTTTCAAATGCATCTTCCAGACTTATGCTTCCATTTTGTTCTTGCTTTCTTGCTCTTTCTTCAGCAGAGTCCCTCGAGTTCCCAGGCCAACACTCATGATAAATCACACAATCCCCCAAAAGTGCAACTTCAGAGGTTTACTCCGTCAAAACATCACATTCATTTATAATGGACGTGGATGCATGCCACTTTCTCTAAGTCTTGTTTCTGCAGCACAGAGGTGGGCTGAGAGAGAGAGTGACGTTAGCAGAGAGACAGCTTCCAGCTAACACATTCTTAACTAACATCCCAACACAAAATAAAAATAAAAAATTTACATCCAAAACAAAATGTCTTGGTTTTCTGGTTGTAGTGCTGAGGGGGATAGTTTGATTGGCAGTTACCACAAGGCAGTTGCCAACCAATAAATAACATTTTATAGTGATGTCTGAGTAAATTATGAAGCATTAGTTGTTGAAATATTTCACTCTGAACCAACATGTTGAGAGAAAAGGTCAGAGGATCACCAAAAGTCAGTAGAATCCATCCTCTGGGAACCATGAATATATGCAACATGTTTTATGGCAATGCCCCCAGTAGTTGTGAAGGTATTTTTTACTCCAAAACAAAAATGTCCACCTGCTGGTGGCACTAGATAAAAAGTCAGAGGATAAGCCAGTCAATCAGGTACCAACTGAAATAGACAGACACAGGCCAAAACAGGTTGTCAAATGGCCCTCGGTCTCATTTATAAAACTGCGCATAGGATCCTTATTAAAAGTGTACGTACGCCCAAAAGCAAAAAATTGCGTACACCACAAAAACTTCAGACTTATAAAACCGTGGGTACGCACATCTGTAAGCAGTGTTCCCTTTATAAACCACAGATTACCCACAGGTGTGAGTGTGTGAATCAGCCTCTTATCCCGCCCTGTACACGCCCATTTTTATCCACAAATAGTCAATGCACCTCATGAATGTTGATCAGTATGCTAATGACCCTGGCATCAAATTGTTCTTTCGTTACGCTGAATCATGACACAGGTGCAGCTTGTTCTTGCACAGTGTAGGGAAACGTAATCTATAGACTACCTATATTAATAATACAGTCCAAAACGGCAGGCATTATGGCATTCAGGGACGGCTGTGATTTACCAGACCTATATGATAAGATGTACCAGAATTACATTATATCCAGACAATGATGAAGTTGAAGTTGAAGATACTGTCTATGTATATAATATTTATATAAAACACTTACTGGTCCCTGAAGTCTCTTTCTCTCCTGATTCTTCCATTGGCATAGTCCTCCTGCAGTGCCATCATGCAGCAGTACGCATTGGGGTCACCACAGTATTTATATGTTTACAACAATTTGTGATTGTTAACCACCTTGCCAAAATCACAGCATCAACTAGTGGTATCCCCCACACCCCCGAGATACAAGTTGAAGACGAAAGTCTAATAGGCGAACACATTTCTTCATGCCGGTTTTGTTATGAACAGTGTTAAAGTTCGGACCGATAATGAGGGCATGGAGGGTAACAATTGCATAAGAGCTCAAGGACTGTATTTCCTGACTTTGACATTTGATGATATAAACACAGCATTTAAGAAAGATATTTAGAATATTTAGAAAAAAAATGTATTTAAGATTTTAGTTGGATTTTACAAGGTGTTTATGGAACAATTGTCACTCAGTACAAGCGCAAATAACTGCTGGATTTAATCTTCATGATAATCTGGATGATATGGAGTGAAGAAATGTGCGTGAGGCATCAATAATTGAAAATATTACGAGTGATGTTTATTTACTTTCTGCAGTCTGACTTCAGTTCACCACCTCACCATCTGTGTCGCCAATTCCCATTGTCTCCAAAATGTCCGCACCCATGGGTTAGAGTTTGTGTGGAGTACCGCACATTCTCCCATCAAGTTAGTTTTTTATAAATCAAAACATTTGCATTGGAAGTGGCGTACACACATTTTCAGCCCCGTTTTGTGCGTACGCCCCGTTTATAAATGAGACCCCAGGGCCGTCACAGAACAAAGTCAGTAGGACTTATCCTCTGGGATATTGTCTGCACATGAAGTAGTAAATATATTTCAGTCTGGACCAAAGTTTTGAACTGATCACCCATTTTCTTTGGGTATCTGGTGGTAAACTGCCACCTTTAAAAGTTCTCCTGATGACTCTGCAGTTGTTGGCCTCATCGCAGATGGGGAACACAGGTAGTACAGAGAACTAAACAACGATGGTGGATTTCCGCAGGAGCAAACACTCTCCACCTCTACCGGTGAACATCCTGGGTACGGACATCAACATGGTAACAGCATACAATTACCTGGATGTTCACAACAATAAAATGAGCAATAAACTGGACTGGACTGAGAACACCACAGCACTATACAAAAAAGGCCAGAACAGACTGTGTTTGCTGAGGAGACTCAGGTCTTTGGGGGTGCAGGGGGCACTCCTGAGGACATTTTATGACTATGTGGTGGCATCAGCCATTCTCTATGGAGTGGTCTGCTGGGGCCGCGCCATTGCAGTGGCAGACAGGAAAAGACTGGACAGGCTGATTTAAAAGGCCAGCTCTGTTCTTGGTTGCCCCCTCGAGAACCGTGGAGGTGGTGGGAGACAGGAGGATAGTAGCAAAATGATTCTCCTCCCACCCCATGCAGGACACTCTGTCAGCACTGAACAGCTCCGTCAGTGACCGGCTGCTGCACCGTCACCCAGAGATACTGCAGCTCTGTCCTTCCTGCTGCTGTCAGACTCCAAGATCAGCACTGTTCCCAGTAGACCACAGGGACAAAACACACACACACACACACACACACACACACTCCAGGACTGATAAACCATGCAATAATAATGTGACTGTGCAGTACTGTAATAATGTGAATTAATTTAACTATTTATTGTCTTTACTTATATTTATTTTATTGTTTGTTTATCTTTAGAGTGTCTTGTACTCCCCCCCCCCATCCCTTGCTGCTGCAACAGCGTGAATTTTCCCTATATTAATAAAGGATTTTGAATCTGTCTCATGCTAAAAAACTGAATTCCGCTAATTGCGGGAAAACACTAATCCTTACCAAAACTAATTACACCAGTTTTAGCTTCCCATTGGCTCAAGAGCCAATTAATTTAAGGTGCTTCTGATGACTTACACCAGGGGTTTTCAATGCTTGTTTGTTTTTATGATACATTTTTTATTATTTTTATATTTTTTGAACATACATAACAGACAAACACAACTGAACAAGAACAACAACCCTCTCCCACCCCCCACCCTTTGCAGTCACGAGGAGAACAAAAACAAAAATAAACGCAAACAAAAACAGAAATCACACCTTGCCTAGTCACTCTCCTCTAATTCTTGTGATGCTGAGGTCATTAGGACTGATATTTGTGCTGCTGCGTTTTTCCATAGGTCTATAGTCGGTGATTTAGCTTTGTTAATCCTTGCTGTAGAGAGCTCAAGCATAACTTGTTTTTATACAAAGCGAGTGGGGGGGAGCCAGCGCTGAGCTATCATTTTCTTGGTCGCGGTTTATCCAGCTAGCCAAATATTCTTCTGTCTCCCAAGCGTTTGAAGTTTAGAGTCGTCATTAACAATCGGGTCAGTTCAGGTTGGCAGAACGTGCAATAGGGAGTCGGAATGGCTTTAGAGACGTATCTCTTCTGAGGTGTCCTATATATCCTATGGGATATGTTGAAGTAGATCTTCTGGTGATTTGGGTTCTTGGAACTGTGGGAAATGTTGTCCCAAACTGTCTCCCAATTAATTATGTTCCCCTCCGGGCTCAGCTCTCGCTCCCATTTCTTTACGATTGGGAGTTCTCCTAATGATACTTGCATCAGTTTAGCATAAATCACTAATCCTCTCACCGGAGAATCAACAAGCCATTTAATGATTGGGTGCATCTCAAGACTGTTCCCCCATGGCACTCTATAAAATTTTAGGGCTGATCTTAAGCGAAGATAAAGGAAGAAGGATGTCCTAGGGACCTCAAAGCTAGCTCTAAGGTCTTCAAAACTTAACATACCTTAAACATTGAATAGCTGCTCTAGAGTATAAATACCTCTGTCACTCCACTGGTTATAAACAAAAGGTTTGTTACCAGACATTAAGTGTATGTTGTGCCAAATTTGGGTGTTCAAATGCCACTTATTGGTGTAGCGTTGCTCCTCCACCAGTTTAAAGTTGGTCAATGTGTTGGTGATAATAGGGCCATGGCTAGCATACACTGCGGATCGGCTCCGCTGCGTGTCGGCTGTGTGCTCCGCCGTCGCGAATTCACGTAGAATAGAACCACAAATCCAACAACAGTTTGTTTCCGTCCAGAGGAGTAGAGGGGAAACAACTCTGTGCTGTGTTTTCAAGGTGTAGTGCAGGGAAATATGATCCGCCGTGAGCACGGTGTATTTATTTTGAAAATTAACCGGATGTTTATTTTGTTTCTGTGCTCGACTTCCTGACCCACACTATCTGCCGTGTGCTGAATTGCTGCGGAGCTCTCCGCCGTCTGGCAAAAATAGAAGCTCTGCGTATCTTCTCCGGAGGGCTGCGGATTGCCGGAGCTGTGCCGGAGTCGGAACGCAACCGTTCTGCAGTCAGTGGAAATACACACATTGACTTTAACCCTTGTGTTGTCTTCCCGTCAACCTTGAAAAAAACTTTTTGACACCTTTTTTTTCACAGTTTGTTTTTGCTTTTTCCAACGTTTTAAATTAGTTAAATTTTTCTTTTACACATTTTCAGCGCTTATTTCTACGTCCAATATTTTCTGATATAAAACAAAAATTGAAAACGGGTCAATGTGACCCGAAGTCAACACAAGGAACCTAATGACTCCGCCGCCGTTACGCAGCTGGTGGAAATTGGGTTTTAGGCTTCCAGTGAGGTTTTGCTCTATCCATCTGTCCATCCACACTCTGAGGGCCCGTAGTTGAAAAGCTCTGTGGTACACTTCGAGGTTAGGGATGGCCAGGCCTCCCATGTTTGTGGTACGTTGTAGGGTAGAGTGTTTTAGCCTGGGTTGTTTATTATTCCAAATATACTGCCAAATTACGGCATCAAGTTTCCTCCGGAAATTTTTTGATGGGGGTTTGATGCCCAAATATGTAATTTTGCTTTGGGTTGCTATTGTATAACTAATGGCTGATGTCACCCGTCTGTTGTTCAACAGAAGAAGATTAGATTTATTCAAATTGATTTTATAGTCGGATATTGAGGACAAATTCGTTAAAGATCTTAAGAATTTTTGGAACAGAGTCCTCAAGGTCAGATATGTACAGCAAAATATCATCTGCAAATAAGGATATTGAGTTGTTATTGGATTTAATCTGGACATTACATTTTTTTTTTTTTTTTTAGTACTTTATTTATAGATTTTCAAATTACAAAACAAGAAACAGCAAAGATACAATGTATTACAAACCCGTCCCAACCCACCCACCAAGGCTCAACCAAAAAATAAAATAAAGAATAAAATAAATAAATAAAAATAAAAAGGGGCAGGTACACAAAATATAGTTACACAGTTCCTGTACATCACTTTACAGTGCTCAGAGTGGGAATATTATGCAGCATTATACCACATATATCCTTATATTGTAAATCAATAGACCAGTTGACAGAACATCCATGTGCAAAGGAGAATTACATCATGTGAGGGATACACTTTCAACAAATTCTATAAAGGGGGCCCAGGTTTTAGCATATCTGTCCCGTAAATTATTCCAATTATATCTCAACTTCTCTAATGGGATCACATAGAGAACCTCTTTGACCCAGTGTCTAAACGAGGGAGGTTTTTACAGACTTTGAGTGCAAAAGAATTTGTCTCCGGGCTAGAAGTGTAATAAATGCTACAGCGTTTGCCTGGAGGACCGTAAATTGTTCTTCTGATGGGAATACCCCGAAAATAGCAACTGTTGGGTCGGGATTCACTGTTCTGTCACAAATGAAAGAGACCGCTTGATAAGCGAATCACACGACCAGAACATGTGCCCTAATTTAGCTGGACTATGGCCACACCTCGGGCATACAGGATTGGTGCCAGGATATATTTTGGCAAGTTTCTCAGGTGAATAATGCAATCGATGCACAATTTTAAATTGAATAATGCCATGTCTTATGCATAAAGAGGTGGTGTGTATGCGTTTTAAACTACATTGCCATGTCTCGTCAGACAGTGTAACACCCAAGTCCTCTTCCCATGCCAGTCTGGCATTATCCCGCTGGGGGGGGGGCTAATGACCAGTGCTGTTTTGTAGATTTTAGACACCCTTCTTTTCATCGTAGGGTCCAGGTCCAGTATGATATCAGTTGCATGGTAAGGAGGGAAATGGGAAGTGTTTAGAGAGGTTTAGTCTGTAGCCAGATAGTTTTCCGAATAGTTGTAATAGGTCTATAAGCTTAGGGATCGATTCAGTTGGATTGGATATGTAAAGTAGAAGGTTGTCCGCATACAGCAAAACTTTATGTATTAACTGGTTCTTAACAATAGTAGGGATATCCTGTTTCATTCTTAGCGCCATGGCAAGAGGTTCAATGGCTATGTCAAATAGAAACGGCGAGAAGCAGCACCCCTGTCAAGTTCCTCTTTGCAGCCTGAACGGGTTAAACCTGATCCGGTTAGTGCGTACTGAAGCTGTTGGCGAGGTATACAATAATGCAATCCAAGAAATGAACGAAGTACCAAACCCAAACCCATCCAATACCATGAACAGATAGTTCCACTCAATGCGGTCGAAGGCCTTCTCCGCATCAAGGGAGAACAGAACCTCCGGCTGACGGGCCGAGTGAGTAGAGTATATTGAACAGCCGCCTGTTATAAAACGACTGCCTCCCTGGTATAAAGCCTGTTTGATCGGGATCGATGATAATAGGCATCACCGCTTCCAGGAGACGTGCCAGCACCTTAGTGAGGATTTTGTAGTCACAGCATAAGAGGCTAATAGGGCGGTAGGATCCACAATCCAAGGGATCTTTATCTTTTTTCAAAAGGATTGATATTGTTGCCTGAGTCATGGTTGTAGGTAGGTTCCCTGTCGAGATAATTTCCTTGAACAAAGAGTTCAGAATAGGCACCAATTTGTGAGAGACTAACCTATAGAACTCTACAGGAAACCCGTCAGGTCCGGGTGCTTTCCCACTCTACATAGAACTTATTGCCTGTGATATTTCTGCATTTGTTATAGGGGCATTGAGGGAGGCTTGGACTTCTGTACTAATCTTTGGTAATTCCAGGCCACCTAGAAAGGTTCGGATTTCGGCTGCACTTGCGGAGGCTTGTGATGTGTAATGTTCCTCATAGTATGCGTTAAATTGGTCATTTATCATCTGTGGATATGTGGAGGTAGAGTCTGATGTATACACGGATTTCAGGAATTGCACTACGTGCTGCTGCCTGTCTAAGTTGATGACATAGTAATTTTCCTGCCTTTTCGCCGTGTTCGTAATATGATTGCTTTGATTTAAGTAGCAACCGTTCTGTCTGTTTTATGGAAAGGTTATTATATTAAGTTTGCAACAATAGCCGTTCTCTATAGAGATCAGGAGTGAAATCCTGAGCTAATTTGTCATCAATGTCTGATATGGGATTGACTCCCTGACGAAGGCTTGTATGCCGAAACGCGTCGGAGTATTTTAAGATTCATGATGACTTAGCCATAAATAAAGGCTTTGTATTTTTTTAAAAGAGAGTGCCTTGGACTTGCCTTTTTGGTTTCTACATAATGTCTGATATCTGCTGGGTTAGTTCTATAAAACGCTTGGTTTGTTCTTTTTTTCTATGAGCTGCATATGAAATAATCTGTCCCCTTAGGTAGGCTTTGAGTGACTCCCATATAGTAGTGTATGACATTCCAGGGGTGATGTTGATCTCTAGGTAAAAGTTAATTTGGTCAGAAATAAATTTCTGAAATGTCCTATTAGATAGTAAAAGTGGGTAAAGTTGCCATGAGCACTGAGCAGAGGTGGGTAGTAACGAGTTACATTTACTCCGTTACATTTACTTGAGTACGTTTTTGAAAAAATGATACTTCTAGGAGTAGTTTTATCCCTTGTGTTGTCCATCGGGTCAATGTGATCCCATGCGTTATTCACTGGTATTTCTCCACTGCAGCGGCCCTGGCCTTCGGGGTCAATGTGACCCCAGGCGTTATTCACTGGTATTTCTCCACTGCAGCGACCCTGGCCTTCGGGGTCAATGTGACTCCACGCGTTATTCGATGGTATATCTCTCCACTAGCGCGACCCTGGCCTTCGGGGTCAATGTGACCCCAAGCGTTATTCCATGGTATTTCTCTCCACTGCAGCGGCTCTGGCCTTCGGGGGTCAATGTGACCCCACGCGTTATTCCCTGGTATTTCTCCACTGCAGCGACCCTGGCCTTCGGGGTCAAAGAAACAAACCTCGTACTGTCCTACTAAACACTTTTATTACACACACACACACACATACACCTATACACGTATACACTGTACACACACAGACATACACTGTACACATTCGTCTTGTTGTTTTTGTCATCTATGCTGCTGCTGCTTCTTCCTCTTCTTCTTTCGGACCATTGTACTCTTTGTACTCGGTTCAGCAGTCGGCATGGCCCGTTGTGTGACTCTAGATTGGAAGCTGCGTCGGGCTCTCGCCCTCGCGGCACGCAATGTCCCCCAAGTTGAAGAGGTAGAAGAGGACACAGAAGAAGAAGACACAGAAGAAGAAAAGGAGGAAGAAGAAGAAGACGAAGACCAAGAAGAAGACGACAGCGAGTCAGACGACGAACGAGACAAACATGACGACGACGCAGGAGAAGACGACTACGCCGAGGCCAACGACCGAGGAGGCGAACAAAGAGGAGAAGAACGAGGAGGAGGAGAAGAACGAGGAACCCCAAGAGGGTGTACGGCACAGGGGCGATGAAGACAACGAGGGCCAAGGAGATGACGAGGAGCGAGACGAGGAGGAGAGCGAAAGGTTCGCGTCGAGAAACGGCGAAATCGAATGGTCCTCGACCACGTATCAATTCCGTCGGCCTTGACTTCGGCGCCACGGCGGCGAATACGAAGAGGAGGAAGAGGACCGGCGAGGAGACGACGACGACGACGAAGAACAAGAACGACGCCGAGGCCGACGCGCCACCGCTCCGCAGAGCCCGGGACCCACAGAGTACGCGGCCGCACAGCCACACGCACACGCTGGGGTCCCGTTGACCCAAAGGATGAGGCGACCGAGGTTGACGTGAAACGATACACGAATGAGTCCCCGTGACACGAAAGACAACACAAGGGTTAAATCACTATACTTTTTACTTTTACTTGAGTAGATTTGTGAAGAAGAAACTGTACTCTTACTCCGCTACATTAGGCTTCAATGAGCTCGTTACTTTTATTTTTACCTCTTTGGTATTCTACGCGTCATTGTTTTTATCCCCCCGCGTACGCCTCATTTTAATGTTTTATTTTGACAGAGAGAGAGACTTCCGCTAAAGCCTCTACCACGTGACTGGGTTTCACCCAATCAAACGTAGTTGTGCAGTCTCGTCACCTTCCTCAAACCTAGCAGCGGGATGGGTTAGCTTTTACAGTTGCAGCAAAACAAAAATGGCAATGTCAGAAACGTCACAGACGAGGAGGAACCGAGCCCTGTACTACGAAGCAAGATCAACATGCCCTGGATTTCTTTCAGTTACCCGGCTTCACCTAACCTAACCACCGCGGTCCCGCATAAACTGTGTCATGACGGTGGTTATCAACCAGTTCAACCAACCCAGGGTTTCCCAATCCAGCGGCGCCTGTTCACATAAAAGAGGTGATGTTTGCACAACATATGACCAACAATAGCCACATATTTTACATAAGAAGAGCAAACTATAATTCTGCATAAAAATGAACACATACATGGTTTTACAGGCAAAACGCAATACAGTCGCTGCTTCCTAAAACGGGAAGGAAAGCTGGCAAAAAAATAAATAAATTGCCGACGCTGTAGATGCGCACAACTCGTATCAATATCACTTCCCCATCAGTCAGGCACAAGATCTGACCATAATTACACTTGTACTTTCCATAAACTGTCGTTGCTTTAGCCTTTTATTTCAGTTGCAACCATGACAGTGAGAGCGATCGTGAGAGTAAATAAAAAATATAAAAAACATAAAACCGCTGTGCGCATTACACACGGCAAATATCGACATCAGGGAATGATAACGGGGCTGTCGGTCTCTAAATATTTTTTGTATGAGCACACCCCTCTCTTTTTCTCTCTCCCCCTCTCTCTCTCTCTCCGCGCACCGAGCTCCACCTGATCTTCTAAGAACGGTGAAGCCGTTATCAGTGGAGTATTGATTGGTCAGTAGGCGGTGCTTTCACACCAGTTGATCTCTGATCTCCAACTTAACCTGCTCCCGACCAGGTTAGGCGTCCAGCATAAGTTACCACGGCGATTGAACCCGATAACAAGTGATCCACCTTTGTGAATGAAAGCATGTTTACCTTAGTAAAAGTACCAAACAGCAGCTACATTACCTTGTTCTAGTTCTGCCTGCAGAGTCTGGTAAAAAAAGTGTAAAGGTTTGGAAATTTATGTTACTTGTGCTTATTTATTTTTTATGTATTATTATTTTATTGATATTATTTTTTATTTACTTGAATTTACCTGGATTATTTTAATTTAAGCTATTTTATAATTAATTAATTAATTTAAATTAATTTAATTGATTGGATGAACTATAATTTGTCTAAATATGAATATTTTGTATTTTTGTCCGTCTGATTGAATGCTTGTGTTAAAAAATAAATCAGACGTTACTCAACAGTTACTCAGTACTTGAGTAGTTTTTTCACCAAGTACTTTTTTACTCTTACTCAAGTAAAAGACTACTTTTTACTTTTACTTGAATATTATTCTGAAGTAACAGTACTTTTACTTGAGTACAATTTTTGGCTACTCTACCCACCTCTGGCACTGAGGCATGGGATTGTTTGGAAACAACATGTCTAATTGGACAGGACTGTGGTCAGAGATCACTATGGCGTGATACTGGCAGTTGGTTACCAAAGAGATGGTCCTGTGATCAATCAAGTAAAAATCAATTCTCGAGTATGAAAGATGAACTGGCGAGAAAAATGAAAACTGTCTAGTAGTGAGATTGGAGTGTCTCAAGGGATCAAATAACTTGTAGGATTGCATAATCAACAAAAGTAGCGCACTCGATTTGGAAACAGACTTATTTTGTCTATGGCTAGATTTGTCTAGCGTTGGCTGTACCGTACAATTGAAATCTCCCCCTAATATTAGCAAATGTGAGTTAAGATCAGGGAGTTTACTAATGAGGCTAGAGAAGAACTGAGGGTTGTCCCAGTTGGGGCTATAAAGGTTAACCAATACTAAATTGCCATATAACTTCCCTGTCACAATGACGAACCGGCCATTATTATCCGGTATTACACTGCCTGAGACGAATGGAACACCTTTCCTTATTAGTATTGCTGCCCCCCTAGACCTATCTCCATAGTTGGAGTGGAATATCTGATCAATCCAGCCTTTCTTTAGTTTGTTGTGCTCAGTAGCCCGGAGGTGGGTCTCTTGAAGAAACATAATATCTGACCCCAGTGATTTTAGGTGTGTGAAAACCCTGCTACGTTTAATAGGATGTTGTAACCCTTTAATATTCCAACTCATGAATCTGATCGAACCTAAGGCTGTGGTATTAGCCATTGTCTGGATGCAAAGTTAACATATATAGTTCCCTAGCCAGTTGTGAAATTATAGGTGAGACACAGGAGCCTACCATGACAAAAAAAATTGAGCGCAGTGTACAAACAAGCTTGATTTGTTTCCCAAAGCACAAAACACGTAAACAAAAGCAAAATGACCTTGGTTCCCCTTGCTGACCTGTTCTGAACTCCCAGGTCACACTAACCTTATCTACCATAAGGCTAAACCCTAACATGGATACAGTCGGGTAACACCTAACTATACGCCAAGATCCACAGAACATGGCTCATGAAACAATTATGGCACAAGAGCAGCATTTGAGAAAGGAGAAATGAATAACTGAGTAAAAACTGACTCAATAAAAAAAGAGGGAAAGAAAGATAAATAAAGCAAACGAATCAAACTAGAAGTATATGCATATACATGGCACAGTCCTGGAAGTAGTGCATGCGGGCCACAATTACGCGTGGTCGGTCACCTTGTCTGGGCACTGGCAGCAGCGAGCGATGCGATCTATCCAACACCGGCGCCTTCGCTAGGCTGAACGCCCTCTGAAGTAGGGTTGAGATGGCGCCTGTGGAGCTGTCGCGGCTCTCCGGCACTCCGACAATCCTGATATTATTTCTCCTAGAGCGCGACTCTAAGTCCTCACATTTGTCCTGTAATTATTCTGACTGATCCTTGAGACGGTCAACTTCACATTGCAGTGTAACGATATCATCCATGCACGACGACAGACACCTCTCCATCTCGCCAGTGGTACTTTTCAGCGTGGCTAGCTCTTTAGTAACCGAGTTTTGATAGGATTGCAGTTCAGACCGTACAACGTTAATGTCGGCTCTGAATCCCTCCATTTCCTTTTCCAGCACGCTTCTAATCTCCATCTTGATTATATGCCCAATATCATCACGAAGAGAAGTGAGCAATTCTTGCCTGAAAGCTTGAGTAGTTAGTGCCACGGTCTCGTCAGCTTGGTTTGGTTTATCACCATGGTCTGGGGATGAGCCAAGACCCCTGGGCCTCGTGGACGATAAAGTTGCATTGCGGGCTTTAGTAGACTTGTCAGCCATTGTTTTTTCGTAGGCTGATGTGCAGGAGTATAATAAAACTTAACAAAGTGGAATAAAGAAGCAAGTTATGTCGAAAGATGCCTTCTTTACAGAATTTAAAGTAAAAGTTCTGTGGAGCCTGGTCGGGTGCGTCTACTCCATAGCTTGCTCGCTATCGCCCCCCCTACATATTTTATTTTGCCTCATGGCCTGGCCTAACGGTTCAAGAGAGATCACGAATAGCATGGGAGACAGCGGGCATCCTTGTCTCGAGCCCCGCGTGATAGGGAATGGCTGTGAATGCAGGCCATTGGTTGAGACTATAGCTATGGGGTTCACATATAAAGTACGTACCATGTCAATGAATTTGGCTCCCAAACCAAGCCTCTCCATTACTTGCCACAAGTAGTTCCACTCTAGGCGGTCAGTGATAAAACTGCCGTTGTTGGGAGGTTTTTGGCTTCTTCTATTACATGGAGTAATCTGCATATATTGTCTGCAGCTTGACGCTTTGATATAAACCCTGATTGGTCGGGGTGGACTAGCTTCTCAATGAAGGGTTCTAGGTGTAGTGCCAAGACTTTGGAATAGAGCTTAATATCAGTCCCGATGAGGTTGATGGGCCTATAGTTTGAGCACTCCGTAGGATCTTTGCCCTTTTTGTGTGACCAAAATTAGTGCAGCGTTGGTTTGTTGATGAAAGGTGCCCCTCATAGGTTAAAGTTTGTAAAACAATAGGTCCTAGTGTGTCAAAGTACTGTAGTAAAAGTTCTGATGGAATTGTGTTTTCCCTTTCTTAGCTGTTTTTAACGCTGATTTGAGTTCCTCTAACGTAATAGGTTGACCCAGTTCTTCTGCCTCCTCTGGGTCGAGAAGAGGCAGGTTTAGCTCTTTCAGGAACTTTTGGTACTGTGTCGGATCCGGATTGCAGGAGGATTCATATAACTTTGAATAAAAAGATTGGAAAGTGGCAGTAATATCTTTTGGATTCGTTGAGATACCTCGGTCCGTGCGGATGCTGTTGATAGTAGCTCTGGATTCGCTTTGTTTTAATTTCAGCGCTAGCAATTTGCTTGGTTTACAACCATTAAAATAGTAATTTTGCCTCACTCTGTGCATTATGAATTCAGCTCTGCTTTTTAGCAAATCATTTAGCTCTGCTCAATTTGTGACTAAAAGCACGTCTTTAGAAACTCTTAACGATTTACAGCGTTCTTCGAACTCCGCAATCCTTGCCTCTCTCTTTTTCTTCAAATTTGCCGGAAAGGAAGATGTAAAATCTCTAATAAATCCTTTAGTGGCTTGCCAGATGTAGGCCTGGTCCGAAACTGAGTCAGTATTGATTGATATAAACTCCATCAGTTTGGCTCTAAACTCTGTATCAAAATCTGTGTTTTGGAGAAGGGAATTATTAAATTGCCACCTTCTAGATCTTTCTCCTAACATATCACAACGGAATTGTTGTAGCGCATTGTGATCAGACAGGATTGCTGGTTCTATTGCTATTGTGTGGAACTTTGCCTTAAGTTCACTGGAGCACAAAAAATAATCAATGCGGGAGTGGGTGTGGTGACGTGTGGAAAAAAAGTTGTAATCCTTGCTAGTAGGATTGTGCATCCTCCATATATATGTAACCCCACAGTCACATTAGCTACAAGAGACAGAGACAAAGCGACCAGCTGCCATTCCTTTTCAACGGGAGTGGCCGTTTGCCAGCGACAAGCGTCGAGCTCGCCGCTGTCACGAGCAAGGCGGGGCCAAAATAGACAAGAAGTCTATTTTATGCAAATGTTGAGCGATGCGACAAAGCGACAGGAAGGGGCAGCGTGACGTAGGTCAGTGGCTCGAGTCGAAGAAAATAATTCAAATGGCGGAAAACGCTTCAGGACATCGTATTTCTGTATATTTCTGATAAGTTTGGCATTTTATCTCATATATTTTGTTACTTTTATCGAGAAATAGATACTTTTAAATCCAAAAACATTGTTCTTGTGACTTAACAATACCTCTGAAGTGACTTTTGAGACCTCTTGTAGATACTAGGCAATACCCATTGGCAATACCGATACAGAAGCGTCACCGTGTCAAACGTTCACAGAAACAAATCAATCAAACAAATGGAGGAAAAACTTATTTTAGTTGTGTCCACGTACCCGGTCCTGTACAATTTAACGTTAGATTCGTACAGAGACATCAACATTAAAAATGATGCATGGAGGAGAGTTTCAGAAGTGATGGAAATGACAAGTATATACAGTATATACTGTGTGTATATATAGTACCTTGTGAAAAATGTCGTTAGCTTGCAAGTACTGCTAGCCTACATTCACTGACAATTTTGCTGGTGCTCAACATATATCACGAATAGTATTTCAAAAGGGTGTCAAATGTTAATTAATTAAATGATAATTGTCTGAACTTACATATAGTCCACCACTTAATATGTTTTTGTGGGAATTCAAATTAGCAAAAAAGCCTGACTGATAAATACTCTATTGGTACTCATCTGTATCAAACCTAATATCCTATACCTAAACAGTTTTGGTAGAAATATGTGTACCTTTACACCCCTAGTTGACATATTTATTATATTGTAATTATGGGTCATTTGCTCCAGTTATGGGCTATGACACATGATCAAGTCAGCATCTGACCTGTTCAACATGTTTGCTGTCTCAATTTACAGTGGAAGAATGTAAAAGAAAATGGAAAAACCTAAGAGACGTGTACAGGCGGGAAGTTCAGAAGGTGAAGGAGAGGCAGAGAAGTGGTGCAGGAGCAGAGAGTTCAAGGCCATGGAAATACACTGGCATCATGAACTTCCTAGCCCCTTATATGGAGAACAGGGCTACCAGTGGCAATATGCCCCAGGGGGCTAGGGAGCTCATGATGCCAGTCAGCCAGCCACCCCCCGCTGCCAGTCTGTCCCCCGGTGCCAGTCAGTCAACCCATCCAAGGTGCCAGTCAGTCACACCCTCCCAGGTCCCAGTCAGCCAGCCTCTCCAAGATGAAGTCAGCCAGCCTCCCCCAGCTGAAGTCAGCCAGCCACCCCAAGGTGCCAGTCAGCCAGCCAGCCAGTCAGCTTCGCAGCCCGTACAGCAGGGCAGACCCTGGTCCCAGTCGCACCCCAAGCCCAGGCCGCTGCCAGCCAGGGCAACCCACCATGCAGCCAACAGGCAAGAGGTCCAGGATGGGGGGTCTCAGCACCTTTGAAAAATGTTTGGTTAGTGCCATAGAAAAAAGTGACAGCCCCCCTCCAATACTCCCTCCCCCTCCCCCAAGTGACCCTGATGACCTCTTTCTCCGTAGCCTGTTGCCATAGCTTCAGTCTATCTCTCCTGCCATGAGAGATGAAGTTAAGTTTAATATATATAGGCTGATCTATGAGGCGAAGTGCAGGCAAAGGGAGGAGCAGCAGCAGCTGAGGCCATGAGTGGCTGTATTGCATTTAATAGTGTTGTCAACTTAGTCATTTTTTATCTGTTGTTTGTTTTAACATGTTGAAGTTATATGTTCTTCTATGTTGTATAAAAATAGTATGTTAATAGATTATGTTCCATTGAAAGACTTGCTTGGTGTAAGATAAAGGGGATAATTGAAACATCAACAACAATATTTTTGTGTAATTAGTATATTTTCAGTGTGAGTAGGTTATGAGACAACACAAGAAACATTTGTAAAATATTTGTTTTTTATTCAAATTTGGGTGGCTCTTAAAATAGCCTTTGTTTTAAACTCGTAGAGGGGATCTTCAGTTAATGGCACCCTCAGCACTAAAATACATGGCAAAGGTCTCCCTCACACGTATTGCTTCCTGTGCAGAATGGTTGCTCCCTGCTCTGTTGATGCCCTGAAGTACCCGAGCTTCCTCAGCATCTCCACGTATGTTCTGCACATTGGCACTTGATGTCCTCCGCATGAAATTGTGCAGGATGCAGGTGGCTTTCACACAGGCCTCTACATTAGCGGGCTCAAGGTGGATCACAGAATGGTACATGCGCCACTGGGCAGCAAGTATGCCAAAAGTGTTTTCAACAATCATCCTGGCCCGTGACATCCTGTAGTTGAATACTCTCTGCCTGCGGCTGTGCCCCTAGGTGGTCAGCTCCAGGCAGGGGTTTGGCATGAGGTAACCCAAGTGTGCCATCCTGCAAGGCCTGGCCAAAGGCGCTGTTGGACAGAGTCCCACCATCGCTGCTCCTGCCAACATCGATGATACGGAAGCAGTACTCTGCATCTGCAACTGCCAAGAGCACAATGGAATATGTGCCCTTGTAGATTTAGTACATTGACCCGGAGTTGGTCGGGGCACACATGCGCACATGCTTACCATCGATGGAGCCTACACAGTTGGGAAAGTCCCAGCGGTCGTAAAACTTCTCTTCAATGGCCTTCCAGTCTTCTGTGGTGGGAACTGCCATGTAGTCTGCGACCAGGACATCCCAGATGGCCCTGGTGACCTCTGCCACTATGCCAGAGACAGTGTTGTGTCCCACACGGTAGTAGAAGCCAATACTGTGAAAAGAGTTGCCAGTAGCGAGGTACCTGGGAATAAAACATTTAAAATGAAAATTAAATAAAAAATGTAAGTTTTACCTCAGAAGGTTGTTCTGGAGGCTGCTGGTGGATCAACACAGTTTACCTAAGCTGCAGCGCTAAGTCTTCTCTGCTAGTCAACACTGCTGGCCAGGTGTGATGATCCTGATATGGGTTATGAATATTTAACCTACTCTCCCTGTTATCTGGAGAGCTTCTAGATAGGACGAAGACACAGAGGTCCAGATGTACTGACATTTGCGAATGTAGCACTGTCAGTGCCATGGCCAAACTGCAGAAAGCACATGATAGGTGAAATAATCAAGCCTGCATGTACCCAAATGTATTTCTATATTTCATATGTTCTATAATGTGTTATTATGATCGAGGGAGAAGGTCACAGGAAGGCAAAGAGGCCCCTATGCGTGCGATGGTGACATCTGGTTCAGATGTTTAAGTTGATAATAAATTAGAGTAACTGATTGAGGAACTAAGTGACTAAATGATTGAGTAACAAATGGCCTTTTGAGGGTCTACAGGATGCTTGAGTCTATTAGAGTAGGGGGACCTGTCAGCATTAGGATATTATCATGGATGAGGGTTTCCAGATGTGAGTTTCAGAATCTATAAGACTGTAAGTGATCCGAAGTTCGAGAAGAACACTTTGGTCTGTGCAACAGTGCATGGCTAGGTGTTCTTCCTCATGAGAATCTTGTTCAATATTGAATAAAGCTGCCTATAATCTGAAATCATCGGAGTCGTCATCTTTGAGCATTTCCATCATCATTTCCAGAGAGTTCCATCTCTCAGCACACGCTGTGATACTTCAGCTCACGTTGTATTTACCAAACCTGCAGTTCAGTGGGTAATTAGTACCTCTCTCTGCCCACTATAACGTAAATTGCGCGCATCATGGATCAGCCACCAAGTCAGTCAAAACAGCGAAAACAAAGATTTGCCATTTTCAGTCCCCGCCACAGGCAGTCTGCGCTTTTACCTCAGTGCAGCCTGTTTGTACATACCTCGCCATGCTTTTACGCACACGTTGCAAAATAAATCTGCCTGAAGTGGGCACAAAAACGTTAGTACATCTGGACCAGAGTCCCTACAGTGCTATACTAATACTCTGGCTAATTTAAAAGTTAAATATAATAAACATACAGTTGAGCATCTACAATGGAACATGATAGCTGTGAGGCTGCTTAAATGGCAAAAAGAAATAAAAAAAGTATTGAGATAAGTGCTCGTTGCATGCCTAACAGATGATCTGATCTGCTAGCCCCTACAGACCTGCATGCAGAATGGGCCCTTCTTTAAGTACCTGCTATATTTCCTCCATTGTGCCCTAACAAGATAAATACTTCACTTAAGGCTCTGTGCGGCGATCCTTCTCATTGAAGGACACTTTGGTTTTGCAGACGGTGCATGGGGCCTGTGAGCAATGTGCTTAATCCCTGATTTATGCAATAGGCTTTCTGAGAGAAATGTAAAGGGGGACACTGTGACAGGAGCTTCCCAGGCCTCACATACACTGGGACTCAGAAGGAGCATTCATCTGTCGTACGGAGCGCCTGCTATGCTTATCTTAATTGATGGCAAGCTATTTCTGGCTGCCACGCAATAGCCTTTCACATTATTCTCACCCCCACTGGCTCTCTCTTTCTCTCTCTCCCTCACTCTCAATTACCTCTCTTTCAGTTTATCTCACCCACTTTTCTTTAGTCCCCCTACGCTTTCCACCTCCCTTTCTCTGTCTCTGACTCAATCTGTATCTCCTCAGTTCTTCCAGGGTGATTTATTGTCTCTGCTCTACCTGGTCTCAATTCCTACCTGCATTATGGAAATCTTGTGATTCCTAATGCCAGCAGCCTGCAGGCTAGCTCCCCTGAGGAATGAGTACAAGCCAAACTCTGCATTACACACAAACACACACACACACACACACACACACACACACACACACACACAGGCGAATAGGTATTGTGTGCTTTTCAAACTGTATAGAGAATGTCTTTAGTCTTTCCATGAAGATTTCCAGGAGTCAGCTGTTTGGTTCTTATCGTTGGAGATTTAATCTCTTCTCCCCAGTGAGCTTGGGCAGTGCAGCGATGTAATTAATCTGATTAGATATGAGTGAAAACCAAAATGATTTACTGGCTTGTCTCTGATGCATTTATGGTATTGATACCTATGCCTTGGCTTATCGACACAACCATTCATCTAAAGTTCCCACAGGTTGTGCATGCTTTTCCACATGTGCACACATCCGCTCACAAAAGAGCTCAAAGTGGTGACTTACTTTTCAGACTGTGCCATTAATCTTTGATTGTCCTGAAGTACAGATCTCACGGGTTCCTAGCTGTGCCACTTTTGTTTCATGTTTCATGAACTGTGATGAAAGAATTTGACCCTGAAATAGTCCTGCTTATTTACAATTTGTTTAAAATAATGTAAAAAAACTAAAATATTGTCATTCACGGTACCACTGTCAACCTTTAAGTAACCAAATTTACTGCCATTACATGAAGTGCTTGCTTTGAGGATTCTGAACAGATTCAGAACAGCAGGTAACCTTTGTACTATGCCCTACCTTAAAGGAGACCTATTATGCTTTTCTTTATTTCCTTTTATATCTATAATATTACAATGTTGGTTCCATCCATCCACCCACCTTTGTCCGCTTATCCGGGGTCAGCAGCTCCAGCAGGAGACCTCAAACTTCCCTTTCCCGAGCCCAGGGGGCATCCTTACCAGCTGCCCGAACCACCTCAACTGGCTCCTTTCGACACAAAGGAGCAGCGGTTCTACTCCGAGCTCCTCACGGATGACTGAGCTTCTCACCCTATCGCTAAAGGAGACGCCAGCCACCCTACTGAGGAAACCCTTGTATCCTGGATGTCGTTCTTTCGATCATGACCCAGCTTTCATGACCATAGGTGAGGATAGGAATGAAAACTGACCGGTAGGTTGAGAGCTTTGCCTTCTGGCTCAGCTCGCTTTTCGTCACAATGGTGCGATAAATAGATTACCGCCACCGCTCCGCCGATTCTCCGACCAATCTCCCGTTCTATTGTCCCCTCACTCGCGAACAAGACCCCAAGGTATTTGAACTCCTTCACTTGGGGTAAGGACTCATTCCCTACCTGGAGTAGGCACTCCATCGGTTTCCTGCTGAGAACCATGGCCTCAGGTTTAGAGGTGCTGATCCTCATCCCAACCGATGAAGGTCACAGGCCGATGATGCCATCAGGACCACATCATCTGCAAAGAGCAGTAATGAGAGCCCCAGTGAGATCCCCAAACAAACTGCAACCCCTCCCCACCCTGACTACACCTTGAAATAAATATTTCAAACAGGATTGGTGACAAAGCACAGCCCTGGCGTAGGCCAACCCTCACCTTAAACGAGTCCGACTTACTGCAGAGAACCCGGATGCAGCTCTTGCTTTGGTCATACAGAGGTTGGATGGCTTTGAGAAAGGACTCCCTCAACCCATACTCCCGCAGCACCTCCCACAGTATATCCCGGGGCACCTGGTCATAAGCCTTCTCCAGATCTACAAAACACATGTAGATCGGATGGGCATACTCTCAGGCTCCCTCCAGAGTCCTTGCGAGAGTGAAGATCTGGTCCGTTGTTCCACAACCAGGACAGAATCCGCATTGTTCCTCTTCAACCCTCCTTTCCAGCACCTTGGAGTAGACTTTACCAGGGAGGCAGAGAAGTATGATACCCCTTTAATTGGCACACACCCTCTGGTCCCCCTTTTTGAACAGGGGAACCACCACCCCGGTCTGCCACTCCTTTGGCCCTGTGCCCGACTTCCATGCAATGTTGAAGTGGCATGTCATCCACACCCAAAGCTTTCAGCATTTCTGGACAGATCTCATCAATCCTCGGGGCTTTGCCACTGTGGAGTTGTTTGACTACCTCAGCGACTTCCACCAGGGAAATTGATGACAATCCCCCATCATCCTCCAGCTCTGCCTCTAACAACTAACTAACTCTAACTTCCTCAAAGTGCTCCTTCCACCGCCCTATTACCTCTTCAGTTGAGGTCAACAGCATCCCATCTTTACTGTACACAGCTTGGATGGTTCCCCGCTTCCCCCTCCTTGGTGCCGACCGAAAGTCCTTCTCCGTGTCTTCTCCGAACTTCTCCCACACCCGCTGCTTTGCCACTTTCACGGCAGAGGCTGCAGCCCTTCGGAGCCTTTTGTACCCTGCAACTGCCTCCGGAGTCTTCTGGGATAACCTATCTCGGAAAGACTCCTTGACCACCGGTGTCCACCATGGTGTTCGTGGGTTACCGCCCTTTGAGGCACCTAAGACCCTAAGACCACAGCTCCCCATCGCAGCTTCAGCAATGAAAACTTTGGACATTGTCCACTCGGGTTCAATGCCCCCAGCCTCCACACGGATGCACAAAAAGCTCCACCAGAGGTAAGAGTTTAAAGTCTGTCGGACAGGGGCCTCTTCCAGAAGTTCCCAATTTACCCGCACTACCCATTTGGGCTTACCAGGTCTGTCCAGAGTCTTCCCCCATCCCCTGACCCAACTCACCACCAGATGGTGATCGGTTGACCGCTCCGTCCCTCTCTCCAGCCAAGTCTCCAAAACATACGGCCTCAAATCAGTCGAAACAATTATAACATCGATCATTGACCTTTGGCCTAGGGGGCTCTGGTACCAAGTACACTTATGAGCATCCCTATGTTCGAACATGGTGTTCATTATAGACAATCAATGACTAGCACAGAAGTCTAACAATGAACAACCACTCAGGTTTAGATCAGGGAGGCCGTTCCTCCCAATCACGCCTCTCCATGTGTCTCCGCCATGCAGGACTCCATGCAAGGTCTCCAAGAAGGCTGAATACCCCAAGCTTTTGTTTGGTGCATATGCACAAACAACAGTCAGAGGTTTCCCCCCCACAACCCGCAGGCTTAGGGAGGTGACCCTCTTGTCCACCAGGGTAAACTCCAACGTAGCGGCGCTCAGGCGGGGGCTTGTGAGTATCCCCACACCCTGGGCAACTCCAGAAAAGGGTCCAACTCCTATCCAGGAGTATTGTTCCAGAACCGAGACTGTGCGTAGAAGTAAGCCCCACCAGATCTAATTGGTAGTGCTCCACCTCCAGTTAAAAGACCTAGTTAAAGTAAATTTGGATCCATCATTGAATGAAATCTCTTGTGCCGTCAATTCAAGAGTGGGCTTGTGAGATGGCTAGCGTGGCAGCGTTTTAATAAATGTTATATAAACGGTTTGCCAGATTAGATGTCTATACTAGAAAATGGGGAAAGTACCTGAGCTTTCTGGAGGGCTCTTAAGAAGCTTTGTGCAGGGGAGAGATGTGTATGATGGGCTTATGGTGTTGTCATTTATACATATGTTTATTTGGTGTATGGTTTATTGTCTGTTTTGTTGAATGTACTGGAATATTGTAGTTACTGTGTCATCTTTTCTTGATCTTTGTCTGGGTGGGTGCTGATTTGTCAAAAAATAAAAAATAGTTAATCCCAAAAAAGAATGTGTCTCGGAAAATATGCACATCAAGAGTTTGGTTCCTCACAAAAGATGATGAGAGCAAACCGAAAGAGGCCAAACAACCAAATCAACACAATGAATTATTAGTGGCACCTATCCTTGAAAGGGATGACAACAGCAGGGCCACAGGAAAATGGGACAAAATAACTAGATAGCAACTCAAAATGCAGAAGCGCCTACTCTCCGATTCGCTTAAGAATCTATACCTGAAATTCAAAGCAGAGATCCAAACATCAAAATCTCATACAGTGAGTTTTACTGGAAAAAAATATTTTGGGTTATTAATGTACAAATATGTGCTATTTGGTTTTCTCACCACTCTTTGTTTTGTCTGTTAAATTCCTTTATCACAGAATAACTAATTTGGTTGTAGAGACATTGCTAGAGGAGGAGACCAAAATTGGAACATCCATTTATTTTAGGTGAGTTTCTTGGAGTAACACTGTATCATCCATACAGTGTTAGACCATATTGAGATGATTTCCTTTTTTATCATTTAATTGTGATGCAACATCATACTTGAGGATTAAGCTTCTTACCAAGTTATTTTAAATTAATTTAGTAATACACACAGTTACAGTTTTTACACTAAACTTTTAAATACAAAAAGAGACTACTTAAGTTCCTCTTAAGTAGTCTCGTTTAGCCAGACCCTTTGCCAGACCCTCCTCCAAAGAGGGTCTGGCTACTCCACATAGCATTCGCTGATGGGAGGAAAACATGCTCTGGTTTATTGGCATTTCTTTAAACCAATCAGAATTGTCATGGGCGGTGCTAAACTCTGCACAGAGCCGCTGCTCAGCTTTTCTCCTCCACACCCGCCCTCTCTGGGGTCTCAGTCACTGAGCTTGTAGAAAATTTCAATTGTAAAATTAGAAATGTTATTGATACCATTGCTCCCACTAGAGGTAAAGCTGTCTCTGGTAAGAAAAAATCTCCATGGAGACATGCCACACTGGTAAGAAGAGAAAAAAGAGAGGTACCCATCTTCCTATCCAAAGCTTTTTTCAACAGATTAGACAAACTTATTTCCAGTTTTATATGGGATGGAAAAACCCCTAGGATTCGGAAAGAGTTTCTCCAGAAGCATAGGAGGGATGGGGGTTTAGCCCTCCCTAATTTCTTTATATTATTTTTGGGCATCTCAAGTTCAAAAGATAGTCCCCTATTAACATCTAGCCTACCTATTGAAATAGCACAATATACATTAAATCCGGTTGTTCATTCTACTCTTAAACTTTGGACTCAGCTACGCCAACATTTGCAGTTAAGACAAGCACTTTTGCTTCAGAGCCCAATATGCATCAATCATGCATTCCTCCCTGCCAAACTAGACTCTGCATTTAAACAATTTGGTGATCTTAATATTGATGCTTTTTGCTAGTTTTAATGATTTGCGTTCCAAATTCAATCTTAATCAAGCTGACCTTTTTCGTTATTTTCAGATACGACATTTTGTGAATGCCCAAAGCCCATCATTTCCACAGTCTCCTGCAGACTCTATGTTTGAAGCTCCCCTCCATCTACAAGGTTTTTATCTCAAGAAAAAAGTGTAGGAATAGACAAAGTTAAAAGTGGATGGGAGAAAGAGCTTGGAAAAGTATTCTCAGAGGATTTCTGGAACAATGCCCTCCATAGAGTGAATGGTAGTACCTCGGTAGTACCCTGTGCCCGATTGAGTCTAATACAGTTTAAGGTTTTGCACCGTGTGCACCTAAGCAGAACAAGGATTGCTTCTTTTAATCCTACTTTTGATAAGACCTGTATAAGATGTCACACTGGAGAAGCTGATCTGACTCACATGTTTTGGATGTGCCCTACACTTACTGTTTACTGGTCAACTATATTTGATACACTCTCTCAAGTATGTAACTTACAACTGAAGCCAAGTGCTGAATTTGCTATATTTGGTGCACCAGCTGATAAATCGAATCTGACTCGAAGGCAACTAAACATTATTGCTTTTGCATCCTTATTGGCTCGCAGACGGGTGTTATTACATTGGAAATCCGCAAACCCCCCTAAAGCATTGCATTGGCTTCAGGATCTGATGTTATACCTACATTTGGAAAAGATTAAATATTCAATTAGACGCTCCCATAAATTTTCATGTCTGGCAACCCTTATTATCCTATTTCTCTGCCATAAAGGTACTTCCTGGGGAGTAGTGGGATTTACATTGGTACCTTTTGCTCACACCTCTCTATATGACAAACTCGTGGTCTTCGATGCATCAGCACAAGTGCTCCAGGTGTTTCTCCAGGTATTTACATCTGCACGTATGTAGGGCTTGTGTTTATTGTTGTATCATTATTACACTTTTGATTGTGGTGTCCAACTGTTTTTCTCTCTTTTTTTATTATTATTATTTTTTTATTAATTTCTTTCATTTAATTTTAATTTTATTTATTTTTTTATATCTTATTTTATTTTAATATTGTATCATTATTATTACTATTATTATTACTTTTCTCATCATATTTTGTACTATTACTATTAATGAATATCATAAGGCAGACTGTTCTGGGTTGGTTGTGGAGGGATTGAAAATGTAAAAAATACAATCTCTGTATAAACAATAGCATTTGCCCTTGAAATATATGTATATATATATATATATATATATATATATATATATATATATATATATATATATATATATATATATATATATATATATATATATGTATATATATATATATATAAAGAGAGGTAGGTGGCGAAAAACTAATCTCCAGTCCATTATGAAATCTATAAAGAGAGACTTCACATTTATAATTTGGAACTGAAGGCGGTCCTTCTCTGACATTATTGGTAGAAACAATAATAATTCACGTGCTTTGTTTGCTACTGTCGATAGGTTAACAAACCCTCCAGTACCAGTAGCATCTGAACTTTTATCCACCAAGGCCTGCAATGACTTTGCCTCCTTCTTCAGAGACAACGTTCAGAAAGTTAGACCAACAGTCAGTGCCTCCATGTCAAGTACAGGGTATGTGTTGTCACAGTGTCCAGGTAAAACAAATTCCAATATGACACAATTTCATACGATCAACCACAAAAACCTGGAGGACATTATACAACATCTGAAAACCTCCTCCTGTTGCCTTGATATTCTACCAACGGGCATTTTCAAAAATGTTTTAAGTTGTTTGTCTTCAGATCTTCTACAGATTGTAAACACGCCTCTTCTTTGAGGTATCTTCCCACAGGCCCTGAAAACTGCAGTCATCAAGCCACTCTTAAAAAATAATAATCCATTTATAAGTAAAATGATTGAAAAAGCGTTTTTTCAACAACTCAACCTTTTCTTGTCAACAGTTTTGATGCCTTCCAGTCAGGTTTCCGACCACACCACATCACTGAGACGGCTCTTGTTAAAGTCTTTAATGACATCCACTTAACCTGATGGTGGTAAAACTTCTGTCTTAGTATTACTTGATCTCAGTGCTGCATTTGAACGGTCGACCATGACATATTGCTAGACCGACTGGAAAACTGGGTTGGCCTTTCTGGCTCAGTACTAAAGTGGTTTGAATCCTATTTAAAGAATAGGGACTAGTTTGTGTCTATAGGTAATTATGCATCTGAGCATACAAATATGACCTTAGTAGTTCCCTTAGTTAGTTCCCTTAGCTAACAGGCCCTACCGGGATCCTTGCTTCTGATTTCTCCCCGCTTCGTCGCCTCCCGATCCCAAAAACAATCCAGTGAGCGCCCAGTGGTCTGGCTATGTCCTCCAGAGGACAGGTCATGCCTTCGCGACAAACACTTGTAGTGGTTATGACCATATCAGTGACTATGTAACTACATGGAAACGGGCCAAATGATGTCTGTGGCTTGCACACTGATAGCGTTAGAGAAGGCTATAGCTGTAGTCTTGCGCTGAAGTCCCGGTGTAGCAGGAAAAGGTAAACAATCCTTGCAAGCCACAGACATCATTTGGCCTGTTTCCGTGTAGTTACATAGTCACTGATATGGTCATAACCACTACAGTGCTCAATTACCTATTTTTGAGGGGGAATAAAGTCGTCAGCAGTGAGTCCTGATCATGTTAATTTTATTATGCTGAAACAGCTAAAAACAGTTATGTTACCTAAGTGAATACAGCGTGTAGTTCGTATTTAGCAACAGATATATTTGCAATTGTTTCTCTGAAGCAGCAGCAGCAACTATTTAATAGCAGCGGATCGCTGCTGCTAAATGAATATAGCAGAAGTAACAATGGAATAGTGCACACAGAGACCTAACATTGAGAATTGGAATCTCAGCAGTATCATGTCACACACAGGCCAGATGGCTGTGGATCAGAGGTAGAGAGGGTCTCCCCTCAACCACAAGAATGGCAGTTTGATCCACATGTCAAAGTGTCCCTGAGAAAGACACTGAACCCCAGGACACTGTATGTGCGTTAAAGGAGAACTCCGGGCAATTTTTACGTTAATCTTGATTGCTATATGTATATGAGTACTGCCGATAGCAAAAAAAACGAGCCGAATCGGTGCTAGCAACACGGAGCTGCTGCAGCTAATGCCGAGAGCTCCCACTCAGCTAAAACGGCAGTTATGGGGGCATAGGATAAAGAATGCCTTTGTGCCTCTTAACAGACACAAAATGCAATTAAAATGTCTGTGCAACATGAAAAGGGACCTTACATGACAACAAGATGCATTTAGCAACTTAACCATTGTTTAAATTCACCTACCCTCTTAGCTGCTAGCTGCCGTCTGGGATGAGTGAGTGTGTTCAGCCAGGCTCCGGTAATAATCATCACGCAGCAGTTCCATGTGTATTTGTAGCATATATATCCATTTTGTGTGCTGTCGTTGGTGAATATGAGTCTCTGCAGTGGCAAATTGTGTGGTAGTTTCCTTAGCCAGGCTAGCAGCCCGGACCGGCATCCTTCTACTTCCTACCCGACTTCCTCGCCTGCTGAGGCCGATAACAATCCAACAAGCGCCCGCTGGTCTGGTGGAGGTCTTCCAGAAGACCGTTCAAGCCTTCGGGGCGAAAAATTTTATTTTATTTCACCCTCACAAAAAGGCAATTGGCACTGTAGTGGTTATGACCATATTAGTGACTATGTAACTAAAAACTCAAAAGCCTCTACCATGTGTTCAATATCTTCTTTATTCTCCATAGTTACGTTACTCTAAGCTTCTTCCCTTGTGAACACCTCCGATCGTCACTTTTCACACACTACGCTCCTCCAACCTGCACACTATTTACCTTTTTCACGCTACAGCTGAATTCACACGGGACTTCAGCGCAAGACTACAGCTAGCAGTCTAAAACACTATTTTACTGTACAGGGCATAAACATAATTTGGTCCGTTTCCATGTAGTTACATAGTCACTAATATGGTCATAACCACTACAGTGCCAATTGCCTATATGTGAGGGTGAAATAAAATACAATTTTTCGCCGCGAAGGCTTGAACGGTCTTCTGGAAGACCTCCACCAGACCAGTGGGCGCTTGTTGGATTGTTATCGGCCTCAGCAGGCGAGGAAGTCGGGTAGGAAGTAGAAGGATGCCGGTCCGGGCTGCGAGCCTGGCTAAGGAAACTACCACACAATTCGCCACTGCAGAGACTCATATTCACCAACGACAGCACACAAAATGGATATATATGCTACAAATACACATGGAACTGCAGCGTGATGATTATACCCGGAGCCTGGCTGAACACATTCACTCATCCCAGACGGCAGCTAGCAGCTAAGAGGGTAAGTGAATTTAAACAATGGCTAAGTTGCTAAATGCATCTTGTTGTCATGTACGGGCCCTGTTCATGTTGCACAGACATTTTAATTGCATTTTGTGTCTGTTAAGAGGCACAAAGGCACTCTTTATCCTATGCCCCCATAACTGCCGTTTTAGCTGAGTGGGAGCTCTCGGCATTAGCTGCAGCAGCTCCGTGTTGCTAGCACCGATTCGGCTCGTTTTTTTTGCTATCGGCAGTACTCATATACATATAGCAATCAAGATTAACGTAAAAATTGCCCGGAGTTCTCCTTTAAATGCAGAGATTAAATTTCACTACATTGTACTGTACGATTGTATGTGACGAATAATAAAGTTTCTAAAAACAAATGTGTTGCTGCCTGACCTGCTGTTCTTTGCTGTTATGACTATGACTCTTAAGCCCTGGTTATACTGCCAAGTGTAGACCTAGTCGTAGTTTATTTATATTACTTTCTGAACTTCACTTGGAGGACACGTTACACACATGTGCAGTAGATCGCTACGCCTCCACTAGTAGCGTAGTGGCCTCGCAATTGTAAGTACGCGGATGTTGGCACAGAGCCGGACACTTTCTGATGATGAAATTTACGTCATGCGGACCAGAGCTTACTCGTGGATGTGGAAAGTTTCATTTTGGCTTTAGATTTTAAGTCCTATGAACTATAGATGAAAATCTGAAACCAAGAGATGCTGTCATTGGTGGTTTGCTGTTTCCAGTCCTCATTGCTGCATACACTTCAACACCTCTTCATCATTCTCTCCCTGCTTTTCTTTTCTTGTTTTTATTCAGAAGAGCGTCTTCAAACTCATCACAGTTCACAGTTCATCAGTGATTGTTTCCATCTCCCCTTTAATATCTGAAGCACACCCAAACTCTCACACATAGGTTTGTATTACTATACTGACACACACACACACACACACACACGCACGCACACACACACACACACACACACACACACACACACACACACACACACACACACACACAGACAGACAGAAGCTTTATTAGTCTCTGTGAGATGTGCCACCAGACACAGATGTATGGATGGATATTTAATTGCTATAGTTTTTTGTCCTTTCCCTCTGGAGCACCTTGTTTTCTTTCTCTATTTTCTATTCTGTTTCCATTCCAGCTCTGCTTCAGGGGTTTACAGAAAAGAATGAGACACAATTTGCCATCATAATCTCCTATGCCTGGGCCAGGCTATGCTTGGCTGACACTGGGACTGTGTGTTTGCTCTAGGTGATGAGAGCAATTGAAAAAGAGTGTCACGTATGAAGTGTCTCAACAGCCTGTGTGTGTGCATGCATATATTTCGGTCTGCTGATAGAAGGTTCCTGGCAAAGGTGAAGGCATACCAAAAGACACAGTGAGTACATTTACATTCACATTAATATTCCACTTTTATTCCGAATGTGATTAAGGTCATGTAAACAGCATATTTGGATATTACAAATAAGGCCTTTTTCCAAATATAGTTTTTTTCCGATTAAGAAATGTTTGATATGTCGGTATTATTAAGGTTTTAGAAGCCTTCTTTGGACAGCACTTTCAGAATCTGTGTCTTAAGCCCAGTTCAGACCAAAGATTCGAGATGAGACAAGACAGTGTATATACCATAAAACGCTACCTTGTTTTCAGGCGGTCGTTCATGCTCCGTCTAAGGTGTTTGCCAATCAGAGAGCTTGTTCCCATGCTAATTTGCATTGTTTTACCAACCAGCACAAGGCTCCAAAGTGTCACGGAAAGCCTTAATGAAGAGGGGAAATGACTTTTCACATCAGATTTCGAATTGGATAAGGAAAAGCAGGAAGGAAATTCATTTGAAAATGGGGAAAGGAATTGCCCTTTTAAATGCCCTTTTAAAAGCTGTAATCTTAATTTAATTAGTGAATTAAATTATGAATTCCCGTTTTTTTTTTTATTAAGATACATTTTTTTATTTAGTTTTTCATTTTAAACAACAACAGAACAGACAAACACACTTGAACAAGAACAACCCCCCTCTCCCACCCCCCACCCTACGCGGTCTCGAGGAAAAGAAAGAAAAAACAAACAACAAACAAATAAAAACAAAAACAGAAATCACACCTTGCCTACTCGCCCTCCACTACTTCTTGTGATGCTGAGGTCATCAGGACCGATACCTGTGCTGCTGCACCTTTCCATAGGTCTATAGTAGATTATTTTGCTTTGTTAATCCTTACTGTAGAGAGCTCAAGCATAACTATGTCCAGAAAATACACCAACCACTGTTTTATACAAAGCGAGTGGTGGTGGTAGGGGTGGGGGGGCAGCGCTGAGCTGAGCTATCATTTTCTTGGTCGTGGTTGAGCCAGCTAACCAAACTTTCTTTTCTCTCCCAAGCAGATGTAATTTAGAGTCGTCATTAAGTAACAAAACAATCAGGTCAGTAGGAATTTGACATCCTATCACATCAGATATTATTGATGTTGTTTTATTCCAAAACTCATGCACCTGTTCACACTCCCAGACCATGTGCAGGAAAGTTCCAGTTTGTTCCAATAGGGAGTAGGAATTCCTTTAGAGACATATCTCTTCTGAGGCATCCAATATGTCCTATGACATATGTTGAAGTGGATCTGCTGGTGATTTGGGTTCTTGGAACAGTGGAAAATGTTGTCCCAAACTGTCTCCCAATTAATTATGTTCCCCTCTGAGCTCAGTTCTCACTCCCATTTCTTTACTACTGGGAGTTCTCCTACGGATACTTGCATCAATTTAGCATAAATCCTGGACACTAATCCTCTCGCAGGAAAATCAACAAGCCATTTAATGATTGGGTGGGTCTCGAGACTGTTTCCCCATGGTACTCCATAACATTTTAGTGCTGACCTTAAGCGAAGATAAAGGAAAAAGGATGTCCTAGGGATCTCAAAGCTAGTTCTCAGGTCCTCAAAGATAAACATACCTTCTCCACTGAATAACTGGTCAAGAGTATAAATACCTCTGTCACTCCACTGGTTACAAACAAAAGGTTTGCTCCTCGACCTGTTTAAAGTTAAAATGTGTTGGTGATAATGGGGCCATATGGCTAGCATACGGCAGGATTGGACACTTCGGCGGAATCTGGTCCGGGAGTAATGCGCGATACTCTCTTGGTGGAGCGGGTGGACGGAGATGGAGTGGGGGGAGGAGGAAGGGGCACAACAGGAGCAGGTGGTGCGTTTGGAGGCCCACGCTCCATGGCTGCGCCCGAGAGGCCGCAGCAACATCGCCACCCGGTCAAGACGGGCATTTATTACTTTGCCGCATCTGGGACAGCTCCCACTGGTGTGCGCCAGGCAAATCCGCCGTTATAATAGCAATCCGCCATGGAACAAGCACGCCTGCTCTTAAAGGGAATGTGAGATTACGTTCTGATTGGTTTATTGCATGTTACGCCCAAACCACACCCAGCTACTTCAGACCAACCCATTTTAGATTTGCGTCGGGCGCAAGAGTCAATTATCCCGCCGGTATAATGGCAACAGCGCCCCGAGATCCGCCCACAAAGCTACTTGCGTTTCACGTTTAATACTTGCGTTTCAGTTCGTTACTTCCACTGAGGTTTTGCTCTATTTCTCTCCATGGAACTGTAGATAAGGGGTCTATCCACACTCTGAGGGCCCTTAGCTGAAAGGCTCTATGGTACACTTTAAGGTTGGGGAGGGCCAGGCCTCCCGTGTTCGTGGTACGTTGCAAGGTAGAGTATTTTAGCCTGTGTTGTTTACTATTCCAAATATACTGCCGGATTACGGCATCAAGTTTCTTCCAGAAATTTATTGGTGGGGGTAAGGAGATCATTGTACTTAAGAAGTGCACACAAGGAACTATGTTCATTTTAATTAACAGCAATCCTGGACCGTAGCGATGCTGGCAGCGCAGACCAATTGGCTAGATCCCTTTGAACACTACTTAGTATAGTTTCATAGTTGTCCTGGACAACTCGCTGTAGTGATGCGTGGATGGTGATGCCCAAATGTGTAATTTTGCTTTGGGTTGGTATTGTATCACTAATAGCTGATGTCACCTGTCTGTTGTTCAACAGGAGCAGATTAGATTTATTCCAATTGATTTTTATAGCCGGAGATTGAGCCAAATTTGTTAAAGAGCTTAAGGATGGCCTGGGCTAACGGTTCAAGAGAGATCGCAAATAGCATGGGAGATAGCAGGCATCCCTGTCTTGAGCCCCGCGTGATGGGGAATGGCTGAGAATGCAGGCCATTGGTTGAGACTATGGCCGTGGGATTCGCATACAAAGTACGTATCATGTCAATGAATTTGGCTCCCAAACCAAGCCTCTCCATTACTTGCCACAGGTAGTTCCATTGTAGGCGGTCAAAAGCCTTTTCCGCGTTCAGTGATAAAACTGCTGCCGTTCTTGGTAGGTTTTTGGCTGCATATATTGTCTGCAGCTTGACTTTTTGTTATAAACCCTGATTGGTCAGGGTGGACTAGCTTCTCAATGAAGCGTTCTAGGTGTAGTGCCAAGACTTTGGAATAAAGCTTAATATCAATCCCAATGAGGCTGATGGGCATGTAATTTGAACACTCCGTAGGATCTTTGCCCTTTTTGTGTATGACCGAAATTAGTGCAGTGTTGTTGTTGATGAAAGGTGCCCCTCTCTATGGCCGACATTAAAGTTTGTAAATTGATAGGTCCTAGTGTGTCAAAGAACTGTAGTAAGAGTTCCAATGGAATTCCATCCAACCCGGTGTTTTCCCTTTCTTAGCTGTTTTTAATGCTGATTTGAGCCTTGGTCTGTGCGGATGCTATTGATAGCAGCTCTGGACTCGCTTTATTTTAATTTCAGAGCTAGCTAGCTAGTTTGGTTTACAGACATTAAAATAGTAATTTTGCCTCACTCTGTACATTATGAATTCAGCTCTCCTTTTTAGCAAGTCATTTACCTCTGCTTGACTTGTGATTAAAAGAGTATGTATAGATTTTGAAAAACAAGTCTTAAGAGATTGCTCTAACTATTTACAACGTTCTTCCAACTCTTCTCGCTTTTTCTTCAAATTTGCTGCAAAGGAAGATGTGAAATCTCTAATAAATCCTTTAGTGGTTTGCCAGATGTACGCCGGGTCCGAAACTGAGCCAATATTGATTGATATTGATATGAACTCCGCTAGTTTGGCTCCAAATTCTGTATTAAAAGCTGTGTTTTGGAGAAGGGAATTATTGAATTGCCACCTTCTAGATTTTTCTCCTAACATATCACAATGGAAAGTGGTTATCAGTGCATTGTGGACAGACAGGATTGCTGGTTCCATTGCTATTGTGTCGGCGCGGGATTGGAAACTGGAAGTGGACCTTGATAAGAAGCTTGTGTTTCCCCCAGAAATAGTATTTACAACACTCCGGCCAGATATGGTCCTGTGGTCTCCAACAACAAAGCTGGCATATGTTGTGGAATTAACAGTACCATGGGAAGATGGGGATGAAGAGGCTTATGAGAGGAAAAAGAACAAATACTCCTTCAGCTGGACATGTTCTTCAGACTTGTGTGCATGGGCGAAAGTAACGTCAACCCATGGTCTTAAGGTACATCAGGGACGGAAGAAATGCCTGAAAACCACCAACACAGGGCCCCTCCTGCTTAACATGCTTTCCTATGTTAAACATGAACAATGTTACAAAAAAACCCTTAAAACTAAGTATCAACCATCTATTAAGTTTTGAAATAAACTGTATGAAAAACAATTCAGCCGTATAGGAGTAATAGACATAGATTATAAAATGCAGTCAAATCAAATGCTTGGCTCCCAAGCTCATACATTATAATTCGACCAGCTATTACGCTCTGAAATAGCCTATGTGGGTAACAAACCATGTAAGAGTAGTAAATACAGATTATAATATAAGAGTTTATCATGTTCTTAGGCTGTGTAAATTGAGCAGTCCATGTCCGTCATGTTTTCAGCCTCATCAAGCATTCCTTTAAACGTTGGGTTGCCAAACTTCCATGCAGTGTCCTCGGTTGAACTTGCAGTGTTCCAGATACACTAATCCACAGTCGTCAGGTCCGCCCGCTCGCTTCCCGCAACGAAGGTCCCCACGCTGCCCTCCGGGTCCAATGACAGCTCCCGGTCCGGTCGTGAAGCATCCAGCAATCAAGTTCGATGGTAGCCCTGTTCTGTAGGGATGGAATCCATTTTGGCAACTGTTTTTGCAAAAATCCAACTGGGTCATCTTTCTCGCTGCCCTCCTTCATGATGATCCGGATATTATTTCTTCTCGATCTATCTTCCAGTTCAGCCAACTTCAGCTCAAATTTCCTCTGGTCATCAATACAGGGTTTCACCGTTTTTCTCATCTGTCTGCTGTCCTTGTATGCCTCGTCTAGTCACTGTATTAAATCTCTTACTGTAGTTCCCTGCCTCTCCAACTCTCTCCTGATGTGTTGAAGCAAGGTGTCAATTTCTGCTAACGCTTCATTCACCGCGATGCAGATCGCTGATTGAAGCCTGCTTTGTTGCCTTTCCAGAACCCTGGCCATGGCCTCCTCCATACGTATGTCCACGTTAGCATCCAAAACCTCGCTAGCTGTCGCCATGCTAGCCGAGTTAGCAGAATTCGTTGCTAGGTTAAACTGCAGTAGGGACTTTTTTGCTCATGCAGGCATTCCACAAAATTACCGTGGTAACAAATGAAAGGATTGACGTTGGGTTCTGGCCTTATCGCGGAGAACGGTCCATGTGGTCCCTTAACAAGCTTTTTCCCAGTGAGAATATGGATTATATGTTCCTTACGGAAACGTGGCAAAGGGAAAAGGAGTTTGTTCACTTAAATGAGCTCTATCCTGTTGGCTGCTCTGTTACCGGGACGCCCCGAATGGCATGCCGTGGTGGTAGGCTTGCTGTTGTGCACCGTGACAGATTTTTATGTAGAGCCATAAACTCTTTCCTCCTTTGAATCACAGATGCTCAAAGTAGGTTCTTTTAACGCTTTTTACAGTGTGTTAATTTATTGTCCTCCTGGCCTGGGAGGTGTCTTTCTTACTGATTTTACTGACTTCCTATCGTCTATCATCAAACTGGAGAAGATCTTAATTATTGGAGACTTTAACCTGCATATTGATGATTCTAAATGTAACACAGCTGCTGATCTCCTTTCTATCACAGACTCTTTTAATTTCACTCAGCATGTTACTGGACCTACACACATTAAAGGTGCGATATGTAATATTGTATGTAATACTGGCAGCTAGCGGTTAAAATAGTTACTGCACTACCAATTAAAAATACTGGAGAGTCGTTTCCCCCGTCCCCTCCTCCCCAGACTCGAAGTTCACGGGGGTTGCCAGGCTGAGACCGCAGCATTCACAACAATGTTGCTAGACGCTTTTCTCACATAGCCAGACATTACTCCACAGCACAGCGGAGTAGCTAACGTTAGATGCTGGCTATATTGACAGTCATAAAAGCCCGTGCTCACGCGGAGCTCTGTAACCAACTGACAGACACACTTTTTTGGCTTAAAATTACAGTATGAACCGCTAAAAACACAACAACCTCACTGTCCTCTCCACACGCCAGTCAGGCACACTTCCTCGGCTTAGAATTACAATACGAAACACTACCTTGCCGACGGAACACACTTCATTGGCTTAGAATTACGGCAACAATCGCTAAACACTGCAAACTCACAGTCCCCTCTTCCCGATTTACAGCCCCCCTCTCGTGGCTTAAAATAACTCACCGTTGTCGGCTCCAGCCGCTGAACTACACGTTGTAAACAGCCGTGGCCCGCTTGCCTGGTCCTCCCGGTAACGTTAGCAGTTAGCAGGGTTAGCATGGTCGGTCCTCTGCTCTCAGCTCCCTCTTCCTTTAACATCTGTAGGCGCATGCCCGATTGTATCCCTCTCACTCAAGATCTGGAGTCAAGTTAGGAAAAACTTTGGCTTACAGGGCCCTTCCGTCTTGACCCCACTGCTCCATATGTGCTCGTCATGGCTTAATCCAATGCAAAGTCCTTCATAAAGTCCACTATACAAACGCAAAACTGTCCAAAATGTACTCCACTGTCCGGGACGCCTGTAAAAGGTGTAACCAGTCTCCTGCCAACCATACTCATATGTTCTGGTCTTGCCCTAAATTAACTATTTTTTGGATGAGTATTTTTGACACCTTGAGCAGAGCCTACGATCGCACTGTCCTAACCCTTTGTCAGCCATCTTCGGCATTTCCTCTGACGCTAAGGCAGGCTCTGGCATTTACATCTCTGCTAGCCCGGAGACTGATCTTGCTCCCTAGTGAATTGTACATTACAGAAACGCATTTCTTACGGTTGGGGTCTATCGCCAGGAAGGAGTTAGTCAGGGTTTCGGGGGGGGGGCGGTTGGGAAAGTGGGGGAATGTCTTAACAAAGTCTCTAATCTGGAAAAAGAGAAAGAGTTGTGACTCCGCAAATTATAAAGGGAAGAAAGCTCTGGGAAGGACGCAAATATGCCATCTTTGTATAGGTCCTTAACACTGACGATGCCATTACTGTGCCAGGCCCTAAATGCCAGGTCTGAGCTTGAAGGTGTAAAGACATGGTTTTTAAGCAGTGGGGTCATGACGGAAGGACCCTGTCAGCCAAAGTTTTTCCTAACCTGACTCCAGATCTTAAAGTGATGGTTCGGAGTGATTTCACCCTAGGGTCCTTTGCACCACGACCTCAAGCCAAACAACTCCCCAGAAGCTTTCTTCACCTGGGTCGAGCATTGGGTTAGCGTTATCAGCTGAATAACTTAGTGCAGGCGCTAATGGATCCAAGAGTGTATCTTGTACATTACCCCACTAATAATGCCTGAAATGATACCAAACTTCTCCACTAGTACAAACAGGTTAGGTACTCATAAAACGATGGATTGGAAAGTTTGTAAGTACACCAGGAGTTTATTTAAATAACACTTGCCTGTTGGCTTCTGCTCTCTGCTGCTACTACTACTGGCAGTAAGCCGAGTGCTAGGGATGTCTACAAATTACAACACTGAAAAGAGATACAACAAAAATATTTATTAATTTAACTTATTTTTTAAAAGTGCTGTAGTACAACTAGCAGGAGACAAGTTATAATTTAGATAAGTTTGAGACACTACCTTATTTAATCTTTAAATTAATAAATGGTTACTAGTGTAGAAGTTTGATATCATTAATAGTGGGGTAATGTACAAGATACACTCTTGGATCCATTAGCACCTGCACTAAGCAGTTCAGCTGATAACACTAACTCTCCCAATCGATCCAGGTAAAAAAAGCTTCTGGGGGGTTGTATGGCTCGAGGTCACGGTGCAAAGGACCCTAGGGTGAAATTACTCCGAACCATCACTTTAAGCGAGAAGGATACAATTGGGGGAGCATGTACAGGCAGAAAAGAACTGGACCCAGGATGGAGCCTTGAGGGACACCGTAGATGACAGGGGCAGTGGATGAGGAAAACTGACCTAATGCTACTGAGAATGTTCTGAAACAGAGATATGACTTTAACCATTTTAAAACTGTACCTTTAATACCAACCCACTGTTCAAGACGTGTCTAAAGGATGTCATGGTCCACAATGTCAAAGGCTGCACTGAGATCTAGTAGAAGGGGATGGCATTTGCCCCCTGAGACATTTCCACTGGATGCGTAACGGCTGCGGAACAGCGGTGGAGTCATTACGTTTCCGCAACAAATCCGGACCAAGTGGGTATTGACGGACGGCGGAGCCGGAGTAACAGGTCGTTTGTCACTTTTAACAGTGCTGTTTCCGTGCTGTGACGGGCTTTGAAACCGGATTGGAATGGCTCAAGGATCTCCTTGATATCTAATAAAGGTTGTAGTTGTAAGAGGACATTTTTTAGGGCCCGAGCACCAACAGCGGCGAAGGCCCTATTGAAGCTGAAGGAATTATTATTATTCTTTATCCGGCAAATGAATAGCCTTTTTGAAGGGCTTAACATAGTCAAAAACTCAGCAAAATTGGCGGTCGCATCAAGTCTGGTGAAAATTTACGTATTTTAAGGGTTTTGGGAATAGGCACCCAAAAATGGCTCACTAGTGGCCCCTACAAAGTTAAAAAAATTGAGCCGCTGCAGTAAGTTTAAGGTAGACTAACGAAACTTGGTACACATATGTCACATGTCAAGACGTACAAAAAAGGTCATGGAGCCATACCCCAAACCCAACAGGAAGTCCGCCATTTTGAATTGAAAGAGTCCAGGCCTGAGGACATGTACAGGCCAATATTGACTTTTGTTCATAGCGCCCCCCACTGGCGACAGGAAATCAGCCTTATGACAAACATCATCTGATTTACATGAAACTTAGAATGTGTGGTCTACTTGTGATACTGAGCCAGCCCCTATACTTTAACTACGCCCATGTACGCCCCCTGTTATGGCTTTTGAACCGTTTAAGGTAGAGTCTTGTCTGAGGTATCATTGAACTCACCACAAACTTCCTTTTTGATTGGTGATGGTTTAACCCGCCCCCTATGCGTTAACCATGCCCCTTTTCATAACTAATGACCCGTTTTATGTAGAGTCTTGCGTGAGGTATCATTGAACTCAGAAGAGAGTTTGTCATTGGTCATTGTTTCGCCCACCCCCTATGTTTAAGCCACGCCCCCATTCACAGCTAATGAACTGTATGACGTAGAGTCTTGTGTGAGGTATCATTGAACTCAACAGGGAGTTCCCTTTTCATTGGTGATGATTTGCAGTGTCTGAGTGCCACGCAAATGCACGGTCACAAGGAGCAGCGTCCGCCAGTAACCCTGACGCGCGCAGAGGTGCAAGGGCCCGTCCAACGCTGCTTGCAGCTTTAATTTTCCATTATTTTTTAAATAAAAGGCAGTTTTGAGATGGGCCGGAAGTTGTTTAAACATTTGACATCAAGGTTATGTTTCTTTAAGAGCGGCTGAACAGTTGCATGTTTAAAATGTGCAGGGACAGTGCCAGTGGCTAAACAGGAATTTATGATAGTTTGAATACCAGGGCCAATTGTATGAAATGTATCCTTTATGATATGTGAGGGCACAACATCATGGGGGGAGGTAGTGTGTTTCATATGCATAACTACGTCCCCCAAGACAGTGAAACGGGTTCAAATCGATTGAAGGTGGACCCCCCTGAGCAAATGGGCCAGATGTCAGGGGGAGGAGGACAGAACTGAGATCCAATGGTCTCAATTTTTTCGTTAAAAAATTTCAGGAACCCACAAATGTCTGTTAATGGTTCAACAGTAAGGGGGTATGAGGATTGGAAATTAAAAGAGTCAATAAGATGCATAAAATCAGTAGGCAGTGTATTAGTGGTACAGCAAACATGGATATTAAAATCACCTAGAATTAAAAGCCTGTCATATCTTGACATGACAACAGATATAAAGGCTTTGTTCTGATTAGGTGGTATATAGACTACAACACACAATACAGGTAATTTACCATTTAGCACAAAACCTTGAAATTCAAAAGAAGGCAAAGGAAACAGGAGAGCAAGGCAAGACATTCCTCTAGATTACAGCAACACCATCACTGCGACCAGAAAGCCTGAGCTGCTGCAGATAAGCATAATCAGGTGTGGCTTCTATTAATGGAATTATATCTGTGTTTAGCCAAGTTTCTGTGACAAAAAACATATCTAACTTATTGGATGTAATAATGTCTTGACATATAAATGATGTATTTGTCATACATCACATTCAGTAGGCCAACTGTGGTTTGCTTTATAGGAGGTAACCTGATTGGTTTAATGGTGATCAAATTATCAAGAATTACATCTCTGTCCTGACCTGTATTATAAATCCAAAATGTGGGTCTTACCGTATTGGAATAACTATTGCATGCTACATTGCAGTAGCATTTGCGTGTTTATTTTGTTAAAACTGGTATGCTAAAATTGCCCTCTGGACTGTCAATACAGTCTGTTGGATGGTAAATGAAGCCAGTGGCGCAGAGTGGAGGTTAAGGAGAGGACACTGGGGGCAGGGAAGAACAATCTGTGACCAGTGTGCGAGCTGTTGTTGAGCAATTAGAGGTCAGTCAATGTCGTAACTGCATGGAAAATGTTTGACGAAAGAGCATGTGTGCCGTGGAAGCTGGGGTGGATACCGTCTCTGCTAAAAAAAGGAATAACAGATCATGTGATGGACAGACTGACTGGATGGAACATGGTGATTTGTACATCTTTTTTTGTTATATTGCACAATAATACAAACATTCCACTTATTCTGACTTGGCCAGCTTCCATTGTCATATTCCCATTTGCTTGAATCTAAAAAATGAAGAACAGATAATGTGATGGACAGACTGACTGCAGCCAAGAGTGCAGAGAGAGCAGCTGAGTGAAACGCCTGTAACCCCAGCTGTAAAACGACAAGGATCTAAAGAACTATGGCTTAAAACTGCAACATCACTGAAGACCTTCTTGGAAATTGGTGTATTGCCACATATGATGATGAGCTATATCTTGGAATCATTGAAAACATGGATGAAGTACATCTTTTTTTGCCAATATTCCGTTACATTGCATGGTAATACAAACATTCCACTTATTCTGACTTGGGCAACTTCCATTGTCATATTCCCATTTGCTTGAATCAAACTTTAATTAATAATTTTTTATGTTGCAATAAAAGTAATTAGAGCTGACTTCTTAAGGTCCCTTGGTCGATTAGTTGATCAATATGCACTAGTACGACCAAATTCTCATTAGTCGGACAATCACTGGTGTTACTTTCATAAGGCCGCCTGTCCACCAAAGCATTGTTTCCCAGCTGTGAATTCCAGGTGCTCTTCTGAAAACACCCAGCTGGGAGTGCTAGAGTACTTTGGAGACGCAGCCGAGGCGCCTTTGTTGTGTCAGGTTGCGGAAGTGAAAATGTCGGGGTTCAGCACAAGTTATAGTACTTGCTTTGGATGAGTGAAGGTTGAAGCTGGTAGGTAGAGAGGATCAATACATACAGAATATACATTCTCCTCCGTTGTTGTTCAGCACTTGTACACGTCGGATGTGAATGTTGGTCTTTGTGGTATAAGTCCCGCCCCTCCTCCAGTGTGATTGGACAGCTGGATAAAAAGTGACAGTGATGAGCGCAGAGCCAAAGTTCAGATGTGCAGCGCTCAGCACAGAATAGACGGTCAGCGCCTCGTCACACTGCCTCTGTTTGTAACTTTGCATGAATATGCCGCGCTCCCGTTGCAAAACGTATAGTTCTTGGTAAAAGCATTTAAAAATGTCATAAACAGGTTTACAGTAAGAACCACCGCAGTGAGGGAGAATTGTCTTCTGCCTACAACTTGCTTTTATTTATAGATTCCAGTCATCTTACCGAGTTAATAAGAGCAGAATTTATCAAGCACTGTCTTGAATCTAACATGGGTTGTATGGTTTTCATCAATCAGAGCAAGTGTGTTTTTGTGTCTTTAAACCATCCTGGCATTTGTTTTTCGATAGTTGCTGGGAAGAAGCTTCTTTTCTTTCCAAAACCTGTTCTTCTCTAACAAACGTTTATTGGGCTAAATGCCAGAAAACTTTCAGAGAACAATCTTTTAACAAAAAGTCAATGGAGCCCCAACAGTGTTTGCTTTGTTTCAATAGTAAGTGACCCTTCACCGATCCGTACAGTAAGTTAGTGTGAACAGAGGGCTAGGGAACGGATATCTGTATGTTTCATTAATTGTTTGAAGGCCAGTGGCAGAGCAGCAGTGTGGCAGCAAAGGGTTTAGTGTTCTGTTTGTCTGTCATTGGTAAACTGTTGGTGACTGTGGTGTGATTGACACTGACAGCTCACTAAGTCTCTCCCAGGAGTGGACCGACTGCTGCTTTACTGCGGTTGTTGCACTGTTGGCTGGCCGGGGAGTGAGTAATGCATTCTGACACATATGCCAAGGGACAACTAAAACAGGACGAGTCAAACACAAGTGCTTAGACATTATGTTTCTGTGTGTGTGTGTGTGTGTGTATGTGTATGTGTATGTGTATGTGTATGTGTGTGTGTGTGTGTGTGTGTGTGTGTGTGTGTGTTTTAAACAGAGGGGAGAGAAAGAGTGGGAGCTAATTGAAGTTGAAATGAATAATTGAGGAGCCCAAAACTAAGTCATACTGTATAATGAACCTCAGCTGTTAAATGTGAGAGAAAAGCTGCCTGGGGTTTGCTTGTATTTCTTCTGCATCATCCTGGACCTAAGCAAACAAGAGGGAATGAAACATTCTGATTAATGTTACTTGGGTGCAGATTAGTTAAAGCACATTTTTAATGGTTAACAAAGCAGGCGTAGGCTGAGGCACATGACCAGAACAATGCTTAATAACACACAAATGTCACTTAGACACTGCTTCTATTAATTACTCTTGTTTGTAATTTAAATGACATGGGCATTTGATTCTCATCTGCATGTAAAGAGTAGGCCAATCACATCACTGCTTTACATCATTGTAGTTTAATTCATCGTTCATTTATATATTAAATCTGGCCAACATATTTGTTTGTTTAACATGGGAACAGTTACTATCTGGATAGGGAAAAAAAACGGACTATACAGCTATATTAGCAGCTCAGTGAGGCAGTTTATAGGCCTTTCACACTGAGGCTTGACTTTGTGTTTGAAACAGTTAACCAGCTTTGACCAACTCGGCTCTGGGAGTAAGAGTCCGACCTGCGGCCCTTTGCTGCATGTATTCCCCCTCTCAGCCCCATTTCCTGTCTACAATGCTCAGACATCTCCAGAGCTACACAGATAAAGCGTGACAAATGAGCGAGAGGTGAGATTTAGAATCTGCCAAACTTAAAATAGATGCCAAGGATGGAGTTAAGATTATGAATGCCCCCGAAAGGCAATGGAATTCATAGATAATATGGAGTGAGTGTTGGCGAGGGAGTTATAGTGATGTGCAGCCTCATGCTCAATGTGGGATTTGCTATTATGTGCTGATGGCTGCCACTTTTTTCCGGCTTTCTCCTGGGGCGGACTGGCACTAATATAGGACACTGGCTTGGACCCTGCTTGGAAACATTTTCTTTTGTATCATTACTTGAAGACGGAGCGTGCTGAACGAGTACGGATCACGGACCGTCATGTTTTCACAGGATGGACTTTTGGGGAAATTGGACTGTGCATGGTTCAGGTTAAATGCACATGGACTGTTCAGTGAGTATTTGGGAGTTAGTTGTGTTTAGTCATCACAACTATGTATTTGTTATGTGCTCAGAAGATGGCTGTGATATTTTAATATACAGTTATGTCGAATAACTTAAGCTCTGAATGTTTCTCCACCTGGAATGTTAATGGAATGGGGAATCCCATCAAGAGGAGGCTTATGTCCAGTCCTAAAAGACACAAACATGATGTGGTATTTTTGCAAGAAACGCATATACGACTGTGGAATCTTAAAAATTGTGTGGAGGATGGGTAAGATATGTGTTTCATAATGTGGGGTCTGGCAGAAGTAGATGGGTTGTTTTAGTGTTTGGGTAAATTTAAATTAATCGTAATTTAAATTACAGTTTTTTCCAATTGCTAACACACTAAAATGACATGCATAGCACAATTATTTAAACTTGACACACAGAGAGAAAAACCTCTTCTCAAGTCTCCAAAAGTCTAAACACACACACATAAAATAAACACATTTTCTGCTTTACACACATTTTGCAATTCAAAGTGGCACTTTTTAAATGCACTGAACATGGTTCTCTGCATAAGACACAACAATCTGACATAAAGTCACATATTTGCCATTTCAAAACACACATTTCAAAATGACACTACATGAGCTAATTGGCCAATATATGTGCCACCTGGCCAAAAACCTCAATGGTTAATTGTTACCACTTTAATCAGGAAGTAAGCACTATGATGCCTCTTTTTTTCTATATATTTTTTCTGCACATTTTTTCTGCAGTTTTCTTTTTCAGTTTACTGTTTTTTGTGAGCATATTTTTGTTCAGTCCAATGTAAATATATCTGCTGTGCATATGATGCACTGACTTGTTTGGTGAAAAATAAAAAATAAAAATGTTTCAACAGCATGTGTGTGTATCTGCAAATATGCCTGTGCATGTAAACAATCTGAAGAATTTTCTACAATTTGAACTATTTTAGTATTATGACAAAGCACACTAAAGTGAGAGTGCTTTTCATTATGCCCAACAGTGTGTAGTTGGTTAGACAAAAATCTGGTAACATGAATGAAGTGTGCACCATGTGGTGCAAAAGTTTAATTTTGATAATGCTATATGTAGTTTTGGTTGCAGTGCTTCATTTTGCAGGATATATGAGGTATTTTGCAGTTTGGGTGTATGGATTTGTGAATTGTGTTAAGTATTTTGATAAAACCAGCCTAGTTTGCAAAATTGTGTTTTCGCAATTGGAAAAAACTGTAAATAAACAAATTAAGGCTAATTCTGGAAGAGGTATTATCGTGTCTGAAATACAAGGGCAAGAACTAATTCTGGCTAACATATATGCACCTAATGTAGATGATCAGGTACTTTTTATAGATTTGGTAAGGAAATTACAAGCTGTAGGAAAACCACAATCTTGTTCTATTGGGGAATTTTTTTATCTTGATAGTGGACCAAGTTCTGGACTACAGTGGGGTTGCAGAATGCATGGCCCCCAGATCCTCTCTCATATTACAGAGGATTTGTACGATTTTAAACTTGGTTGATATTTGGAGAATGCTGGGAGAAAGTATACATTTTTTCATTTGTGCACAAGACACATTCTAGGATAGACTTGTCCAAATCACTGGCTCCTTCTGTTATAGGATGTGTGATAGGAAATATTGTAATCTCTGATCATGCATGGGTGTGCCTAGACCTGCTGCCTCAAAGTGGGAGAATGTGCTCTTATAGGTGGTGCCTTAACTCCCTTTTACAAGAGCCAGAAAATATAGAGTGGCATAGGCCCGAGCTAAAAGATTACTTGGCAATCGATTGGTCCTCGGTGTCGTCTTCAGGGGTGGCATGGGAGGACTTAAAGGCTGTGATTAGGGGACACATTATACATCATGCCTCATTTCGTAAGAGGAATAATGCTAAAGCCCTGTTAGAACTAGAAAGTAAAATAAAACCCACTGAAACGGAGATCAAGCGAAGAATTTCGCATAATGGCCTGAGAAACCTGATTTAATTAAAATACCAATATAATATTCTATCTCAGAAGTTTGAATTTAATTTATTCAGGGCAAGACAAAATTATTTTGAATTGGGAGACAAAGCAGGAAAATTACTCTCTATATACATAAAACACTGTTTCTGCAGTTAGATCAAATTCTGGAGATGTATTTACAGCAACTGTAGATCTTAACAAGATTTTTAAAGAAATTTACACTGATCTCTACATGTCATTATCTACCTCTACTGATGAAGAAAAGTGTTGATTCATAGAGCCACTAGGGCTTCCCAAACTGACAGAAGAGCAAATAGAACTCCTTGATATAGAGTTAACTATAGAAGAAATTAGGGAGGTAATGGGGGCCCTACCTGCTGGTAAGGCCCCAGGGCTTGATGGCTTTGCAACTGAACTGGCTCTGTTAGATGAATATAGAGAGGCACTGGAGAAGGGGCACACTGCCACCAACATTAATTTAGGCAGGCTTTGATAACTTTAATTCCTAAAAAAAGGTAAAGCCTCAGCATGGCTTGAAGATGGACATCACTCAGCCTGGTCCTGTACTTTAATGTATTGAATTTCATGGTGGAGAACAGTTTCTCACAGATATATGTGCTTCCAAAAAGGCATATGGTTCGCTTGAACATCTCAGAAAGCTCTGGGAAGGATGGGCGTAATTCTATAAAGTTCCAAGCTTGTCTGTGTTTCCATTTGCCTCTCTGAACTTGGCTTTGAGCTCCGAGTTGCATTGTAGGTCAATGAGTTCCATTTGTAGCACACTGGGAGCATTTTGCACATCGAAGGAGAAGGGATCTGCAAAAATATGGAATGTGGCACTGTGTGTTTTGAAGTCTGCAAAACGCTGTTCAAATTCCAGCTTCTCAATGGCATCAACATATTTCTCACTACTGAATGCTATGCCCTCCTCCACAACACACTTGCATGCTGGAAAATGGTGGAGTTTCTTCTCAGACAGCCTGGTTTTCTGTAACATCAGTTTTGTGGAGAATGCTTTGACATTTTCAAAAGCTGCAGTAACAAGCTAGCCTGGGCCCTGCAACTTTAGATTGAGTGTGTTCAGCTCCTGTGTGATGTCAACAAGGAAAGCTATGTCCATCAGCCAGCTGGGATCATCAAGCTCAGGAAGATCCATCCTGCCTTGCTCCATGAAGGTCTTCACTTCTTTTCTCAGCTCAAAAAGCCTTTTCAGGACATTCCCTCTGCTGAGCCAGTGCACCTCTGTGAAGTACAGAACATTGCCATATGCTGCATCAATTTCCTCCAAAAAAGCACGGAACTGGAGGTGCTGTAAGCCCCTGGATCTGATGCAATGTATGCATTTGACACTGACAGACATCACATTATTAAACTTCATGCATTTACTGCACAGTGCCTGCTGATAGATAATGCAGTGCAAAGCAATTGTCCTTTCTTATTTTGCACAAGCGCTACAACTCTGTTTCTCCTCCCGATCATTGATGGTGCGCCATCTGTTGTTATTTTTCGGAGTGACTTCCATGACAGACCAAAATGCTTAATGGCTTCACACAGTTGGTCAAATACATCGTTAGCTGTAGTATGGCCTTGCATTGTTTTCACACAAAGTAATTCCTATGTCACTTCAAACTGCAGTCAGTGCTCTCGTCCAGAGACACAGAATATGCACTGAAACGTTTGCCTTTGTCACACAGCTGATCATAAATATTATTTAATAGCTCAGTAATCCTCTCTGCCACTGTGTTTGCTGGAAGGTAGATGTTGCTGTAGTTACCCTTCTCTTCTGGACAGATGATGCTGGCAACTTCTAGCATGTAGTCTTTTAGTCTTCTTTGGCGATCATCTCACTCACCACAAAACTAGCTTTCACCGATGCATCGGATTCCTTGCTTACTTACTGTAAAAGATTTTGTTGAATGGATAGCCCTTTTATTAGCTGTGCAGCTCGTTTGCACCTCTTCTCTCCCTGGTATTTACCATACTCCTCTGCATGCTTAGTTGAATAATGCCGCTTCAAGTTCTATTCCATCAACATGGCAATCTTCTCTTTGCATTGCACCTGAACTCACCTGACATCATATTGCCTGAGCTCATTACTATTCATTAGCTCACCCAGTTGGGCTGGGTAAAGGATTCTGACAGTCAGGCTCTCATTGGCTAGCTGTTAGCAAATCAACTTAAATTAAAACAGCTTAGCTTGTTGAATATTAATAAGAACTGGCAGAAATCGAGCTGAGTCTTCCCGTAGGCTTTCTATACCACGCTAGAATGGCTTGAAACAAAGTAACCAAGGCATTTTTTCAACAAAAAATGTTACAGAGTCCATGGGAGTACTTCAGACATTACCACAAAGTAATGAAATACGTGTGGCAGGGACAGTGTTGCCACAGTTACTTTAAAAAAAGTAACTTAGTTACTTTACAGATTACTTGATTTTAAAAGTAGTTTAGTTACTTTACAGATTACTTGATTTTAAAAGTAACGCAGTTAGATTACAAGTTACTTTATTAGTTACATGCAGCAGCTGTCGACAACACCCCTACAGCCTCAACATAAAAATGACAACCGGTTTACTGTGAGGCAGCTCGGCGTTGCCAGTAGTAGGATCTGGTTTATTATGGCACGAAAGAGAGCGAGTCAACCGTGTTTAAGGGCAGCATTTCCGCTACAACATAGGCCTACTGCCCGACCAACTTCTTCAACTGTCCCCCACTTATTGGTTTTGCACCGAAGTCCAGCTTTTGTTGTTTGGGTGGTGGGGGGCATCCTGCTCTCTGCTTTCGCTCCACCTGCTGGGACTTGCTCTGTAGGTTTGACTGCAGAGCTGCGACTCCAAATATTTCTTCAAATTTGACGTAGTCGCCACCAGCACAGAGTGTACACCGAACCTTAAAATTGCCGTCTTTAGCTGACACAAACTCTAAATAGTGACTGTATTTCCAGCTAGAAAACGCGCATCTCTCTCCTCCCTCCATTGTTGTTTACGTTTGTGTCGCTGCGTAGTACATGTGAACTGTCCACATGCTGAAAACGTGACTTGTCGCATACGTGACTTCACTTCCCCGAGACGCAAGAAGAAAGCAAAAATATATATTTTTACTAAGGAAAATGACAAAAATAGTAACGCACAGTGACTTGGATAAGTAACTTTAATCTGATTACTGGTTTGGAAATAGTAACGCGTTAGATTGCTCGTTACTGAAAAAAGTGCTCAGATTAGAGTAACGCGTTACGTGGCATCACTGGGCAGGGCACCTTTAAGTCTCGTCTTAAAACACATTTTTATTCTTTGGCGTATGATTTAGTTTAGGGACATTTGTATAGAAGTGTTTTGTTTGTATGATGTTCATTGTGTCTATATTTGTATTGTCTTCCTTTGTTTTTATAACATAATATAACTTTGTACAGCACTTTGTTCAGCCTAGGTTGGTTTTAAATGTGCTCTATAAATAAATTGACTTGTGCACTGACGTGAAAAATGTAGTCTCTCCCAGCTGGGTTCAAAATTCTCCAAATATCAACCAAGCCCAAAATCTTACTCATCTTCTGTAATGTGAGAGAGACTCATGGGCACTTGCGTGCTGCAACCAGTGGGCCCCTACAACAATATTGTGGTTCCTTACAGCTTGTAATTTCCTTTCCAAATCTATAAAAAAAAAAGCCTGATCATCTACATTAGGTGCATATACGTTAGGCAGAATTAGTTCTTGCCCTCGTATTACAGCCAGAACCATAATAACTCTTCCAGAATTTTCCTTAATTTGTTTCATTAATTTAAATTGCAGGTGCTTGCTAAATAGTGTAACAACCCCTCTACTCCTGCTAGACACCACACTATGGAACACATATCCTACCCATCCTCCACGCAATTTTTCAGATTCCACAATTGTAAAACTTTTAAAAAGAGAGAAGATGGTATTATATCCAGAGGGCTAGACGATAGCTTCTTTATTTAAACAAAGTCTATGAAGTCTTGTATGCTAATAGGTTGGAAAGAATCCCAAAACCGTAAGAGAGAGAGAATGGCTTGAGTTGTATGGGCAGGCCACAGGATAAATACTAGATCTAATGGCAGTCACCTTATCAACAAAGAAGGTAAGGAACTGATTACAATCATCTGTGGAGAAACATGGTAATGTGGAGAGTGGTGGTGATACTAAGTTATTAATAGTATCAAACAAAATCTTAGGATTTCTTTAAGAAGAAGAAAATAAGCTAGCAAAGTAAGCAATCCAAACATCCTTCACTAGTGAAATACGAAGTTCTTTGAGATGCAGGCGGTACACTTCTAGCCTAGTGGTTTTCCAAAGTTGTTCTGTCCTGCGACACTTCTTTCTCAAGCTACAGACAGCGTCAGAACAAAACAAGTGCAGGACAAAAGAAAATCAGTTAGTTTACATACTAGTGATAGACAGATCAGTTGTATTGAGGTTTTTCCCTGTTAAGGTCCCAGTGCCTTGTTCCATGGCAAGCAGAAGCTTTTTAATCTTGGCAATTTGAAATGTTTTGTCTATCAGTAGAAGTCCATGTGAACTCTGCTGTCATGCCCCATGAACCTCCTAACTTCATCCAACTCTCATCCAGGAGTTTACAAAGTGTGCCCACCTGTTTCCTTAATTTGGTTGACCTCAGTAGTTGGGGATTTTCTGCTTTGCTTTCCTCTGCAGACAGTCACATCCACGTATATTTGTCATCACACCAGGTCTTGCAAATAGGCAGGGATTTTCATCAGGAACACTTACTTTATCTCTCCATTTTATCAACAAGTCAATGGAGTCCTTTATTCTCTCTGTCAGTAAAACAGCACCTTCTTTCCTATTTTTCCATAGACTTCTATGCGAGTAAGTAGCTTGCTGAGCTCTTTCTCTAATGGTGACAATGTTTCATAGATTTATGGGATTTGTGCTTGCTGTCTGGTAGGCTTCAAGAGTCAAGTGTGACGCTTCACTTTCACGTCTCTTGTTAAAGATGATGACCTGTGCCAGAACTATCTCATTTAATTCCTTGTATGCTGTGAAACTCAGTTGTTGTGTCAGGCCCCCCCTTGCTTCTTCTACAATCCTGAGATGATAGCTCAGAGCCATCACATTGTTGGTGAGGGGGATGTCATCTTGTTTATTCCATCTCTTTTCTTGTAGTTTGGTGAGCGCTGACAGAAATATTGTCCTTCCAGTTTTTTTCCAGGCCTTCTTTTGTGCCAGGTTGTCATCATTCATCAGGGTCTGCCCAATCAGGACCCCCACTGCTCCTTTCAGACAGAATCCAATCCTGACTGCTTTTGAAGGTTTTCCATATTCATTATTGCCTGGACTAAACTTCACGTAAGCCTCTTAGCTACGTTGAGAACAAGCTGAAATTTTGTTGGTGCACATAAATCTTCCAGACTCACAATCTTGTCCATATCTTTAGCAATCAACATCAATCAGCTAAGCTCCCTCATTCTTTGTGAAATGTACTGGTGCCGAGACCTCGCACAACCATGTTTTGCATACATTGAGTCTTCATATCTGCAAACAATCACTCCTAATGTGAAAGGACACATCATCTTGTCACATGTTGTTGACAATACTCTGACATCCATCGGAGGCCGCCACTATTGGAAGCAGGCGTGCAGCACAACTTTGACCTAATCCTTTTGTCTTTTTGTCTTGTGTCACACATGATTTTTTACTTGTGCATGAGGACTGATGTCTCCACAAATCTTTTTTAGCAAACATTCCATACCAACAAAGACAAGGCAAATAATCATGAACACAAGCTTTGTCAGAGGGTCTTTATTGTGCATCTTTAAGTTTGACTGGCCACAGTAGATACAGTATAATCAGAATCAGAGAACGGTTTATTGCCACAATAAGTTACACTTACTTGGAATTTGCCTTGGTGATTGGTGCATACATAAACAAACAAACATATCAAAAATGTATATGAAATAAACAAATAATGCTGAAAAATATAGCTGTTTTGCATAAGAAAAAAAGGCTGAATGGGTTGAGTGCAGAATGTGCAAAAGATATATAGTATGTGTAATGGGCAGCTGTATAGTCCAGGATGAAGGTTTTTATTGCTAAAGTGCAAAGTGTAGTGACTAGTACGGTGGCCCTGAAGTGCAAATCACAACAGCAATTTGAAAAACGCAACAACAAATCATAAAATACAACGGCAAATAGGAAAACAAAACGTTTACATAGCTTGTAGTTTACTGCATGTATGTAACATTAGCTTATTGTCCAGTAGCTTCTAGTTTTCAGACAAATGCAGTGCAAAATATGATCAGCAACTACAAGGTAAACGCTACCAGCTAATGAGCTACCACAGGCAGTATGATATGCAGTAAACTGAAGTGAGAAAGGGTAAATAGTACTGTAAACACACAAGCTACAAGGCTACAACCAACATATGAAAAGTCATAGCAACACCATTGATAAACACCCACTAACACAGTAAAGGTAGGTGTAAGTGTGTTAAATGGTCAACAGTTGTCAGTTAAGACCATGATGAAGAAACTACACCACTACATTCATGTTACAGTATGCTTAAATATACTTGATACAGTTCTAATGTTACCAGGACAGGTTGGATAACTACTGGCTTAACCTAAAGCTTTCTCCTTCTGTCTGCAGATAACTAACTTTGTCTGTTTTATTGCGGGATATTATTTATATGAGAGAAAAACGTTTGATAAAAGTCATAATGGTTAATCATTTATTTCTGGTAAGAGTACAAGGCTCTTTCTAATACAGCATTACGGTGCTGCCAGCAGGGGGCAGTGTGGTGCTGTGCTTCGCTCTCACGGAAACTCTTGGTGAGCGAACTCTCGTTGCTTCGTCATTCTGCTGAGCGAAGCTGCAGTGAACGCAACCACTTGTCTCCTGTCTGATATTTTGTCCTGTTTTACAGGTTTGTGAAGCTTTAAAACTTGTATACTTATACATATCTTGTTAAACTGTTACATTTGTAATGTTAGATCGGTTTGGTGGAGGGAAGATAGTACATTTATATGGTTTGTGTACAAGTAGAGAAAAAGAATTGTTGTCGCGGCTGTCTCAAGATGGCGCCGGCAGTTAACTTTCCGTTGAGATCAAAAGAGTGAAGTAAGATTTAAATATTTCTTAGTTTTTGGCTCCAGCGCATTTTAGGTTGGTTTTAAATGCATATTTGTGATGATATAGCAGCTCGTTTTATATTAATATGTTGTTGTTGTAATTTGATGTATATTTCTGAGGAGTTAAAACGTTACTAGCCTTCAGCTCAAGCAATTGAGCCATGTAAAAGGTGTGTTTTCTTTATTTTACATTTTATTATTTGAACTGTTAAAAGCCCTCCTAGGAACATGTGTTGCGAATTAGCCATGGCTACAAACACTGTGATACAGGCATCAGATTGTTATTTATGTAATAATCTATGTTTTTTGTATCTGTCCCTATTTAAATAAATTACAAATAAAAATAAGAAAATAAGTGAACAGCCTAAAGATGCTATGTTTATTGAATGGTGCCTTCTTTTAAGGGGTTGTTAACTAACTGAAATGATAGCTCAGTTATAGTACTGAATGAGGGTAAATGTAGTAGGAGATATTGAAATTGTAAATTGAATCTGTGTTTCATTTGAAAGCTAAGGAGAAGGCTAACTAGCTAAGGTATTTTGCTTTGTTTGTTTTGGATTTTGTGTTGATTCTAAATGTATAAAAGCAAAATAGAGAAACAAAAAGAGAGATATTATTGCATATTAGCAAATAAAGATTCTGCTGTTTTACAGGAATTCTTACTGTATCTGTTTACGGGTTCTCAATCTGAGACCTGTAACAAATGGCAATCTCTAATATAACAAATAATCTATTCAACATCTCTCTTTGGCCTCTGTCTCCCTGCTTGTCTTTTGCTTTTCCTCTCCTCCTCATCTCTCCTGTCTGGTAATGCTAGTGCAGCCTCCGTTTGTTCCTTAGTCCCCTGTTAAAAGACAGCGAACACAAGAAAAAGATATTGACCGTTATGAATGCTATAACAGAACGTTATACTTATTACATGGAAAACTACTCATACATTTTAGCTTTCATTTAACACTGCTAGTGAACAGAGATGGCAAAAGTACTCACTTCTCGTACTCAAGTAGAAGTACAGATACTTGTGTTAAAAAATACTCTGGTACAAGTAGAAGTACTGATTTAACTTCTTTACTCAAGTAAAAGTAACAAGTACAGGCTTGGAAATTTACTTAAAGTATAAAAGTAAAAGTAGCCTTGCGAATGGTAACCATTTTTTATGCAAAGCTACCTGGACCACATAAATGTTACTAGAGTGCAAGCTGAGAAACTTCAGTGGACATGGAAAAAAGGCTCTTTATATAAATGCCATTGCCTACATTTTAAATGGATGTCTGCCAAGGCCTAAAACCTCACATATATGATTATTGTGACAGAGACTGGGACAGTTAATAAGATTCTGACTGAGTAGCAAGATATTAATTCAGTTGTGATTCTGTGAGAATTCACAGATCCATTTTCTCTTTTTTAATCTTCCCCTTAACATTTAAAGGAATCTACATGTATGTGTGTGTGCTCAAATATGGCTTCTGGAAAGAAAATAAAGGATTAAATATGAATTACTAAACAGACATTAATTACAGTTTTTTACAATTGCTTAAGCACGATTTTCAAAACAGGGCCCCTGTTTTCAAAACACTACACACAATTAGCACAACCACACACTCAATTAGCAAAACACCTTTGCACCTTTGCAAAATGAAACACTCTTGCAAAAACTATACACTAATTTATAAAAAACATATTTTGTTACCATATGAAACACACACCTTTCATTTGACTTAATTAAGTTTTAACCATATACACACTGCTGTTGCTAACCTAAAACACTTAGCAATTCTACTTCTCAGTGATTAGAGTACTGTAAATGAAGTACACAGCTACATTTACAATAAGTTCACCAAACACTACACAAGACCAATGCTGCAGACTGAGGAAATATAATTTATTTCTCTCCATATACCCAAATCAGTCGACATGGAGAATCAACAACAAAAACATGTCCCAGTTTTCATTCTACGACAGTAGTGTGCATAACACTGTTAGCTCCACAAACAACAGACCTAAAATATTCTATCCAGTACAGGTTACAATCACAGAGAATTTCATCAACATTGGCAAGACAACCGTCTTGAATGTCGAATCCATCCTTGCACAGCTGCAGCGTAGATTTGGTCACAGGCGTCCTCCATGGCCTCAATGAGGGGTACCTGAGCCTGGGGCCAGAGATCGTAAACCCTCGTGTGAATATGGTCCCCCTTCCTCCTTGTCGTTCTCGACCCTCAATCCTCATGTCACAGGGAGGGGTATCAACAGTGCTGATATGGTGTAAACAATGAGCAGCTGATTACTGTAACTGTAGACAGATTTTCTTTGACCTGTTTCCTTGTTGAAATGTCCTTATGACAGATGCTGCTGTATATCTACTAAGATTTGGCTGACTCTTAGTCCAGTCTCCCTCAGCATCAATCCGTGGTTCACAACATGGTCCACTAGTGTGCCTCTACCTCTGGCTGGGCCTCTTCCTCTTCCTCTACCTCCTTTTCCTCCTCTGTGGATTCTCCCTCTCACTCTCATTCTTCTTCTTCTTCTGACTTCTTCCATTTTGGTTGAAGGCAGGTGAACTTACCTGCTGCATTTTATATAGTGCTTAAACCTGATTGGTGTGTCTACAATTTAGCAGTCATGTGTTTGCGTACCTGGTGGCTGTGTTTAACCAATCGGTTCATGTGTGTTCATTTTAAAGCCTTTGCTTTGAAATTGCAAGGAAGTGACATCATGATAAATTTCTGTGTCAAATGTATACAAGTGTGTTTAGTGTTTTGAAATCACTGTGTGTAATGTTTTGCAAAAAGTGTGAAGCTGACAATGTGCTTCCAGTTGTGCTAATCTAGCCAAGTGTTTTGCTCCTTGAGTCTAAGGTTTTGCTAATTGTGGGAAAGTTTTAATTTTAGTGTGTAAGCAATTGTAAAAAACTGTAAGAAGTTCCCCATACTTTTACGCAGCACATTCGCCAGGAGTCATTCTTGATGCCTAAACATCTGAGAATGTCTTGCTGCTTGTCTGCTGAATCTCTGGGATCTCTCATGTCGCCATCCATACTACTAGTGCTAACGTTACCACCATCATGCTGCAATGATTTGCCGAAAATGAATGCCGCCGAATCTGTCAAGTCGTCTTGTAGTGGTGCGTCAAGTATATTATCAATTAGATTGAATTTGGTATTGATGACGCGAAAAATAATAACGGTAACTCCAGTGAAATTATTTGAAACTTGTTAATGAGGACTAGATTAGGACTGTATTTAAAGCTGACCATTCTGGTTTCCAACTTCGCCCCAGGTGTGTCTGTTAAAACATGGACGGACACAACTTCTCTCTTTTGATGCTTTAATAAGATCAAGCAACGTGCAACCTAGCTAACAGGTGAAGAACACAAACAACAGAATCACTAGCTAACTTACTTTAAGTTTGCAAGAACTATAGACCAATACAACAACAGGCTTACATTAACTGACAACATAAGTTATACGACTTACAGTTCTCAAGGACGCATACACATGATCTAACTGGTTATCTTCCGGACAGATTGTGTCTTTTTAGCTTACAGTTTTTTCCAATCTCTAAAACACAATTTTGCAAACTAGGCTGGTTTTATCAAAATACTTAACACAATTCACAAAACCACACACCCAAACTGCAAAATACCTCATATATTATGCAAAATGAAGCACTGCAACCAAAATTACATATAGCATTATCAAAATCAAACTTTTGCACCACATGGCACACACTTCATTCATGTTACCAGATTTTTGTCTAACCAAAAATGGGCATAATGAAAAGCACTCACATCTTTAGTGTGCTTTGTCATAATACTAAAATACTTCAAATTGTAGAAAATTCTTCAGATTGTTCACATGCACAGAAATATTTGCAGATACACACACATGCTGTTGAAACATTTTTATTATTATTATTATCAGCAAACAAGTCAGTGCAACATATGCACAGCAGATATAGTTACATTGGACTGAACAAAAAATATGCTCACAAAAAAAAACATTGCAGAAAAAATATATAGAAAAAAAGAGGCATCATAGTGCTTACTTCCTGATTAAAGTGGTAACAATTAACAATTGAGGTTTTTGGCCAGGTGGCACATATATTGGCCAATTAGCTCATGTAGTGTCATTTTGAATGGCAGTGTTTTGAAATGGCAAATATGTGACTTTATGTCAGATTGTTGTGTCTCATGCAGAGAACCGTGTTAAGTGCATTTAAAAAGTGCCGGCAAAGCATAGGATTGTGGGTGATTTGGGAGCGTGAAAGACAGACGTGCGTCTGTCCAATCAGGAGGGTCCGTCCTCTGCTAGATAGGCCCTACCTTTTCCGGTAGAAGTTCATGCCGTTGTGTTTCATGATTTGTTGAAGTGTTTTCATGTTTGCTGTGGTGTTTTCCTATTTGCCATTTTGTTTTCCTATTTGCTGTTTTGTTTTCCTATTTGCCGTTTTGTTTTATGATTTGTTGAAGTGTTTTCCTATTTGCCATTGTGTTTTATGATTTGTTGAAGTGTTTATATATTTGCTGTTGTGTTTTCCTATTTGCCGCTTTGTTTTCCTATTTGCCATTGTGTTTTATGATTTGCTATTGCGTTTTTCTATTTGCTGTTGTGATTTGCACTTCAGGGCCACTGTAGACTAGGGATGGGGTTGAGAGTCAATGTCAGTAGGAGTCTGGGACCTTGTTAAAGAGGCTGACTGCAGAGGGGAAGAAACAGTTTTTATCTCGAGGTATCTCGTGAACCTCCTGCCGGATGGGAGAGGTTCAAATAGTTTCTTTCCGGGGTGAGAGGGATCGGCTACAATCTTTCATGCTTGCCTTCGCATCTTGGAGACATACAGGTCATAAAGAAATGGCACATTGCAGCCAGTCACCTTCTCTGCAGAGCCGACGATACGCTGCAATCTGCCCTTGTCCTTGGCAGTAGCAGCAGCGTACCAGATGGTGAAGGAGCAGGTGAGGATGGATTCAATGATGACAGTGTAGGAGTGCACCATCATTGTATTTGGCAGGTTGAACTTCTTCAGCTGGCGCAGGAAGTACATCGTCTGCTGGGCTTTTTTGATTGAGGTCCCGGGAGATGATGGAGCCCAGGAAGCGAAAGGACTTCACAGTGTTGACAGTCAAGTCACCCAAGGTGATGGGCGCAGGTGGGGCTGTGTCCTTCCTAAAGTTCACAACCAATCCACTGTCTTCAGGGTGTTAAGCTTCAGGTTGTTCTGACTACAACAGGTCACCAGGTGGTCAATCTCCCACCTGTAGGCAGACATATCAGATATCCAATGAGGGAGGTGTCGTCCGCGAACATTAGGAGCTCGACGGACTGCTGACTGGAGTTGCAGCTGTTGTTGTACAGGGAGAAGAGCAGAGGGGAAAGGAAGCAGCCTTGCGGGGAACAGGTGCTGATGGTAAGAGAGTCAGAGATGTTTCCCCAGCTTCACATGCTGCTTCCTGTCAGAGAGGAAGTCTGTGATGCACCTGCAGGTGAAGTCAGAAACATGCGCTAGGACAGCTTGTCCTGCAGCAGGGCTGGGATAATGGTGTCCAAGGCAGAGCTGAAGTTCACAAACAGGATCCTGGCGTAAATGAGGAGTCCAGGTGCTGGAGGATGAAATGAAGAGCTGTTGGCTCTATAGGTGAACTGCAGGGGGTCCAGGAGTTGGTCGTTGAGGATTTTGTGGTGAGCCAGAACAAGGTGCTTAATAAACTTATAATGACCACAGAGGTCAGGACGATGGGTCTGTAGGGGACTCTTGGGTGGGCAGAGACGAACAGGCCTCGGCACCTATTGGCATGGGGGAGGTGTGGCTTCAGGGTTGGAGCTGGTGAATGGAGTCACAGGGGATGGAGAAGGGACTGCATGGTCTGCATAGTGCCTTTTTACCCATGATTGTTAGCTGTCTTCCCTTTTTGTAATAATAATAATAATAATTAAATCATACATTTTATTTAGGGGCGCCTTACTCCACATGTAAGGACACCTTACATGTACATGTAGTAGTTTTTGTAGTCACGTTGATTTCACATCTGTTTTGTTTATATTCTGTTTATTTTACATAAGTTCTGGGTTTTTTTTGTCATTTTGAATTGTGAACTTGCCTCTTTTCAGATCATCATCACTGGACAAATTCTCACATGATGAAACTTTGTCTGGGATTTTCAAATCTTCCTGATCACTTGACCAGGACGCCGTCTGATCCTGCATTGGTGGATGAGTCAGATTCAGAGGAATCACTTGGAAATAGAGTCCAACTGTGAGCAAATAACATAATCAGGAGAAGGTACATCAGTCATCCATGATGTACCTTGTACCAAAAGTGGTGATGAAAGGGCTATGATCTGCAACAATGATTATCGCCATGATTACTTTAAACATTTTTAGAACCATACTTTTCCTTTATGTATGACCACATTCATAAAAACCTAATCATTAAAACCCATAAAATAAAAAGATTTTCCAGATTACAGTTTTTGCCCATTGCTTGAACACATTTTGCAAAACTTTGCTCATTGTGCCAAAACTCTATACACAAGTAAACATGACACAACACTGGGAAATATACCATTCACATCTGTGTCAAATTGAAACTCTACTATCAAAACTTAAACTCTGCTATCAAAACCTAACATTCCTTTGTCAAAATGTAACTCTGATGACAAAATGACACATACTTGCATCAAATGCATACACTTTCAGATCAGGGGGAACACACTAGTCTACTTTATATAAAACACTGCAGTCTTTGATTTTCAGTGTTTATTCACAAGGCATATTTTCAGGAGGCACATTTTCAAACAACCAAAAAAGCAAATATGCCTACTCAATATTGTACCTTGCAGCACTGTACATTGCAGTAACATGAATTCAGATAAAGCAAAAAAAAATAATAATAAGAAAAAACACTATACTGTAAACACAGAAAATCATGGTAATTGTACGTGGGCTCATGGATCCCGCCGTCTGTTGGGGTCTGGCCACAGGACCTCATCGACATCGCAAGCAATGTCTTCTCCCGCTAGGCACCGGGGAAAATATCCCCTTGCATGTCGAAACCATCCATGGATTGCTGTCACCTGAATGTCGCCGCAGGCCTGTTCCATTGCCTGCAGAAGAGGCGGGGCATGTGGTTGGCGGTCATATACACGGCACTTCTGACACAGCCCGGTCTCATGGAAGTTTGTGTAAATGTGACGTTATTTGAATCTATTGATACGTGTTCACAGAGACGTTTTTGTCGGTTTTTACGTGGTGGACAACACGAAAATGTAAAGTAATGTATTTCAATGAGAAGCATATTTTGTGTCCACAGCACGAAATTGTAGGGAGTAATATAAGAAGCCGAAAATCTGCGTAGGGAGGTTGGTCGGGGTGGTGGATGGGTCAAACAACACAGGACTTTCACCCGGGCGAGCGGGGATCGTGTCCTGCATGCGGCGCTTTGTTTCCCGGGGATGGCGTCCCTGCGTGTGGCATTTTGTCCCGGTTGTTACTGTGGCGTGTCTCCTGGCATTTACGGCGCCCTTTCCCCGCCGTTTAAGGCGCCATTTCCCCGTAAGTTTTTCCTAAACCCAACCTCCGCCATCCCGTTACTGTGGCGTTTTGTCCCGTGTGTTACTGTGGCGCGTCTCCCGCCGTTTAAGGCGCCCTTTCCCCGGCGTTTAAGGCGCCCTTTCCCCATAAGTTTTTTCCTAAACCCAACCTCCGCCATCCCGTTATTGTGGGGCGTCCCCAGCGGGCCGCCTCGCGGGCCATCTCGCGGGCGCCTCCCGGCTTATGGAGCATCCTTTTCGGCCGCCTCATCCAGCGGGTCCCCAGCGGGCCGCCTCACGGGCGCCTCCCGGCTTATGGAGCGACCTTTTCGGCCGCCTCCCGGCGTCCTTTCCCCGAGAAAAAATAACGTTACATTTACACGTAAAAAAACGAGAAAACGTCTCCGTGAACACGTATCAATAGATTAAGAATAACGTGGACATTTACACGAACTGCCGTGAGACCGGGTTGTCTGACACCAGGTTTGTTGTGGAAGTTTCCTTTGCAGCAAGGGAAGAGTATTCAAAGTTTAGTAAAGTGAAACAAATAAGACAGTCTGAGACTAAAACCAAGTTGGGTTTTTGTATTTTATTAAAAATATATTTGCAAATATATATTTTTTTAATAAAATACAAAAACCCAACTTGGTTTTAGTCTCAGACCGTCTCATTTGTTTCACTTTACTAAACTTTCAAAACCTTTACCCCTGCTGCAAAGGAAACTTCCACTACAGAACCTGGTGTCAGAAGTGGGGATCATGTGCAGGGGTCAGATAAAAGAGACTCCGTGGTTAACTGAGGACTCGCGACCCGAGATTAAACGATCTTCGCCTCTACCTCGCCCAAAAAGCATTCAGAGAGAGAGGATCAGAAACCACGGAGGGCTCTACTGACCCAACACTGATCTTTTAAGACGGAAGCAATTTCAAGCAGCAGGGTAAGCAAAACTCTACATGAATGTAAGAGTAATTTGAATTGGCTGTAGTAAAAATTCCAGAAACAAATACTGATGCTGGAAACTGACATAGGATAACCATTTTTGTTTTTTTTTGTATATAAAAACCATTTTGGTTTTTTTTTTATTTATAAATTTGGGTAATTACATTTGTGATCATTCTGGCAGTATTTCTAGAACCTTCATTCTAGCAGTAATTCTAAGCCACATATCTCACACGGGTGTGACTTTGTTTTATAGATTTTCGGGGGTCGAATCTAATTAGATTTTGAAGTAAATCTAATAAACAGTTTTTTTTCAGAAACTGTTAGGTTTTTTCGTGCGTGGGACGATTGTAAGTAGGATAGAAGTACTTCTTCCCGGTAAAACGGGTAATGGATCGAGCGGGTCCGGGTCACACACGGGAGCCGTGGTGGATGAGATGGTAAGAAATATGGTTCAGAATGTCTAGACTGTCTGCCGTATTGGTCGAAAATGTTTGGGTTTTCCTTTAAGTTCAGGCAAATTGAAAATGTTGAAACTGGAATTAGAAGAACAAGAGGTAAAACTAATGAAAAAAAAAACAACTAACATTTCTGATCTGACACATCTGACGCATTGTGAAGTTAAGTAGCACACAGACTCACATTCTGAAAATACACACACTATTAGGAGAAGATAATTAGAAGTACTTATTTTTACTTTTAAGATAAGTATTTGGTTGGTGTGTCAGGAAATGTTTTAAGTACGTTTCAATGTTCGAATCTGAATTGGATTGATGAAAAGTTGATAGAAATAACTTTGGCTTTAGGTAAAGTCTGACATAAAACATCCGTAAACTATTTTTGGGTAAATACAGGCATAAATGATCCATTCAAAGACTAGAGTATTTAGAATACCTTAATTTGTATTTTTCTAGTCTTTTGCAGTTGCTGCATCTTTCCTGGTGACCTGTGTAACTTGTGTAAGGTTTAGTGCTGAGATGGTGTTTGAAACCATGACGATTAAATGTATCAACAACTTGGAGATATGATTAAGACTAAATATCTAAATGAAAATGTTTAATGTTGATGTGACTGCTTAATGATGTACATTATGAGTAATGTACTGAGACAATGGTATACACATATTCATTTAATATTTACTCTCATATTTATATGTTTACACGAAAAGTAAGATATAATATAAGTTACAGTTTTTTTGGATTGCTTAAGCACGATTTTCAAAACAGGGCCTGTGTTTTCAAAACACTACACACAATTAGCACAACCACTCACCCAATTAGCAAAACACTACAGATCCTTTGCATAATTAAACACTCTTGTAAAAACTATACACTTCTGTTTAAAAACCACACTTTGTTACCATATGAAACACACACGTTTCACATTACTATACTCTGTTTGCACGAGTTACACTCTGCTGTGATAAACCTAAAACACTTTTAGCACTTCTACTTCCCTATGATTAGAGTAGGCTACCATCAACAAAGTACAAATATAATGTAAATTCACCAAACACTACACAAGACCAATGTTGCAGACTGAAGAAACTCATTTATTTCTCAACACGCCCAAAATGTTGACATGGAGATTCATAATACTGTAACAAAATGTCACTTTACGTATTGTACTGTAAGTTTACTGTAACAAAAAAAACAAAAAAACTAGACATTGTCTCTTCGCCTAGCTGGATCTGGCCAGAGAATTTCATCAACATCGCAGGCAATGTTGTCATTAGCAAGACACCTTGGAAAGAAACGTCTTGAATGACGAATCCATCCTTGCATTGCTGCTACCTCCATCTGGTCACAGGCCTCCTCCATGGCTTGGATGAGGGGTACCTCAGCCTGGAGACGGAGATCATATACCTTCCACCGCCATGCCGAGAAAAACTCTTCTATAGGGTTGAGGAATGGAGAGTATGGTGGAAGATATAGGACGGTGAAATGTGGATGTTGCTGAAGCCAGTTCTGAACCAGAGCAGAGCGGTCAAAAGACACCTTGGGCGTTTCCCAATATGTGTTCTTCTATTGAATTGTGTTCTTGTGTCCCTGTGAAACGTCATCTTGTGTTGCCAAAGTACTGTCCCAATACACAAGTTCACATTTCGCCAAGAACAGTTACAGTTTTTTTGGATTGCTTACAGTTTTTTACAATTGCTTACACACTAAAATTAAAACTTTCCCACAATTAGCAAAACACTAGGCTAGATTTGCACAACTGTAAGCACATTGTCAGTTTCACACTTTTTGCAAAACATTACACACAGTGATTGATTGCAAAACACTAAACACACTTGTATGCATTTGACACAGAAATTTATCATGATGTAATTTCCTTGCAATTTCAAAGCAAAGGCTTTCAAATGAACACACATGAACCAATTGGTTAAACACAGCCCCCAGGTACGCAAACACATGACTGCTAAATTGTAGACACACCAATCGGGTTTAAGCACTATATAAAATGCAGCAGGTAAGTTCACCTGCCTTCAACCAAAATGGAAGGAGTCAGAAGAAGAAGAAGAATGAGAGTGAGAATCCACAGAGGAGGAAAAGGAGGTAGAGGAAGAGGAAGAAGCCCAGCCAGAGGTAGAGGC
>CM046787.1:12483004-12661877 GCA_025617405.1 Perca schrenkii
CAATTCTACTTCTCAGTGATTAGAGTACTGTAAATGAATTACACAGAGAAATTTACAATAAGTTCACCAAACACTAGACAAGACCAATGCTGCAGACTGAGGAAATATAAATTATGTCTCTCCATATACCCAAATCAGTCGACATGGAGAATCAACAACAAAACATGTCCCAGTTTTCATTCTACGACAGTAGTTACACTGGAATTTAACACTGTTAACTCCACAAACAACAAACCTAAAATATTCTATCCAGAACAGGTTACAATCACAGAAAAAACAGACAAAACAAAAAAAAAAGATCTGAAAAAGTACAGAAAATACCAGACATTATCTCTTTGCCTAGCTGGATCCGGCCAAGAGAATTTCATCAACATCACAGGCGATATCCTCATTGGCAAGACAACGTGGGAAGAACCGTCTTGAATGTCGAATCCATCCTTGCACAGCTGCAGCGTAGATTTGGTCACAGGCGTCCTCCATGGCCTCAATGAGGGTTACCTGAGCCTGGGGCCGGAGATTGTAAACCCTCGCGTGAATATGGGCCCCCTTCCTCCTTGTCGTTCTCGACCCTCAATCTTCATGTCACAGGGATGGGTATCAAGAGTGCTGATATGGTGCAAACAAAGAGCAGCTGATTACTGTAACTGTAGACAGATTTTCTTTTACCTGTTTCCTTGTCAAAATGTCCTTATGACAGATGCCACTGTATATCTACTAAGATTTGGCTGACTCTTAGTCCAGTCTCCCTCAGCATCAATCCGTGGTTCACAACATGGTCCACTAGTGTGCCTCTACCTCTGGCTGGGCCTCTTCCTCTTCCTCTACCTCCTTTTCCTCCTCTGTGGATTCTCCCAAGGGCGTAAATCCCAGGGGGGTCGGGGGGGTCACGACCCCCCCCATCTAAGGGTTGTCCCCCCCTAGAAATATCATTAAAACAATGCTGAGTATTGTAAATAACATAATGATGTACACTTAAATATATGTGTAAGCAGTAAAACAATACAAACCCCAAAAAGTGCTTTTTAAGTTTAGAAACATTTTGAGTCCCCCCTCCCTTGCCTCAGAGTGGTTTGGTCCACTGCATGCTTTGGGATCTGCGCTACACTCACGGTGACAGTCACATCGGGTAGTGACAGGAATGTAGTAAGTAGACGGTTCAAAGCTGTTTTATTCACATTAAACATCAGATTAAGTTTTTCTTTTCTCATATAGAAATGATGCTGAGTAATTAATGAATTAGTCATGACAAAAAAGTTCGCTATGTTAGTGTAATATAGTGTAACGTTACCTAGCTTGTTGGATAGAAATGCACCCACTACAACTAACGTTACCACGGCGATAAGCACTACGTTGTGTGTGAACTTATACAGTTGTTTTTTGCTCAATATGAAATTAAGTGGCTGATCAGTTAAGTATATATCCTCTGTCCCAGACATAACCTAATATTTATGTGGAGGACGCAAGATCATTTTTATTGAATCACGAGAAACACTGAAAAGAAGGATAATGGTACAGTCTCCATGCTACACTAATGATAGTATTAAGGCTTTCCTCTGTGGACGCATGTCTTCTACGAGTATAATTGTGGCTGTATTATTTGTGTACCCTTCAAAAATTGCTTGTTTATTGTCCCCCCCTACTGTTAGATCAGATTTACGCCCTTGGATTCTCCCTCTCACTCTCATTCTTCTTCTTCTTCTGACTCCTTCCATTTTGGTTGAAGGCAGGTGAACTTACCTGCTGCATTTTATATAGTGCTTAAACCTGAATGGTGTGTCTACAATTTAGCAGTCATGTGTTTGCATACCTGGTGGCTGTGTTTAACCAATTGGTTCATGTGTGTTTATTTGAAAGCCTTTGCTTTGAAATTGCAAGGAAATGACATCATGATAAATGTCTGTGTCAAATGCATACAAGTGTGTTTGGTGTTTTGAAATCACTGTGTGTAATGTTTTGCAAAAAGTGTGAACCTGACAATGTGCTTCCAGTTGTGCTAATCTAGCCTAGTGTTTTGCTCCTTGAGTCTAAGGTTTTGCTAATTGTGGGAACGTTTTAATTTTAGTGTGTAAGCAATTGTAAAAAACTGTAACAGTGTTTTCTGTACTTGTGAACTTGCGAGTTTATTCTTCCAAGAACAACCAGCAAGAACGTTCTCCCCAAGAACACAAGTCCGTACTTTGAATTCTTGGTATTGAGAAACACCCATTGTCCCAGACATCAATGTATTGCATATGATCGATTTGATTTGCTGCGGTTATGTTGTGCAATTGGGTCCAAGGATGTAAGTATGAGTGCTGTGTTGTAAGGGTCCATATGGGCATGGCGGTGGAGGACCCCATTCTGTGTAATGGCTGCACAGAGTGTTATATTACCCCCACGTTGCCCTGGGACATCGACTATAGCCCTGTGGCCAATGATGTTTCTTCCCCTCCTTCGTGTTCTCGTCAGGTTGAACCCAGCCTCATCTACGTAAATGAACTCATGCTGGATCTCCTCTCCATCCATTCGTAAAACTCTCTGAAGAACAGTGTCAGGCAAAATTGTGTAGTTCAGTGTAGATGTAGTATACATATTACAGTACAGTAAAAGATTATGAGACAGTATGCAAGATCACACTGCTAAAGTGAATACTTACCTCTGCATAATCATGCCACAGTCGTTTCACCCTGTCGGAATTGCGCTCGAAAAGCACTCGATAAATTTGCTTCATTTGAATATGTTTTTTTTAGGATGCGTGCCAGTGTTGATGTTGAGACCTGATGAATATCGTTGAAACTGGCGTGGTTATTGACAATGTTAGTTTGGAGCTGATTGAGTGTTATAGCATTGTTGGCCAAAACCATGTTTACTATCTCCCTCTCTTGCTGTTCTGTGAACCAGCATGGCCTCCATCTCTTCCTCTTCCTCTGTTGATTCCTCCTCTGTTGATTCCTCTTCCTCCCCTTCCTCCTCCTCCTTGTCCTCCTCCTCGTTCTACTCCTCGTCTTACTGTTTCTCTGACTCTTTCCATTGTGCTTGAAGACCGATGAACTCACCAAATATGGGCTGATGTTTTGCTTCTTGAGTGTAAGGTTTTGCTAATAGTGTACTACTTTTAATTTTAGTGTGTAAGCAATCCAAAAAAACTGTAAAGATAAAACTTATAAACAAGTAAAAGATAATACTTTTACACTATATATATAATATACTATATATACTTATATATATATACTTTATATATATAAGGGATAACAATTCAGTCAGGAAAAGCTTAGAGGAAACAAGAGCTTTAGAGAAGTGCACTGGATGACCGTCTATGAGAGACTGGCTCAGGTTACAAGCAGGCGTTGTAACCTGTTGCCTCCAGCGAGGAGGAGCCTGCCACAAGACATTCTGTCTCTGAGCTTTCAGCACACGAACATAAAAAACTTGAATTGACTCAAATGTCTAAAAGTTTACAAAAAACAAGAGGTTGCCTTCCATGCCAGTTCCTGCTGGTGAAAGAGAGCTAAATGTACTTTTGAATTAGGATAATGGGTTTCCTATTGATGGATTGTATAGGAGTTAAATTTAACTTTTACTTTCAATCAGAAGTCAATTATATTTGATCTACTTCTTGATTTTATCTGAGGGAATTTCCCCAGTATGGGCTAAATACAATCTTTCTTATGTCATATAGGTGATAAACAAACAGTTGATTTTTTGATTTCCAAGACAAATGTCATTTTTAGGAATAACTAATTTGGATTTCAAAGACAAAAGAGTTAGTAGCAGAGTTTTGTCAAATGCTTACAGATGCTATTGTAATCTGACATATTTGGGTTATGAAGAATTAGTTTATGAAATATAATGTTTTATTGTCATCAAGCTGCCCGACAAATATATAGGCCTACAAGTCCAGCTGAAATGATTAGTTGCTAAATCAATTAATTGATTGACAGAAAAACTGCTTTGATCATTTCCAGTTTCAAAAAATGTGAGGACTTTTCGATATTGCTGTTTTTTTGTACCTTTAGTACATATTTTTAATGGAATATTGGTGGTTACAGAAAATGTTTACAGTTTGGAATCAGTACTTATTTTGTCCACTGTAACTATCTGTATGAACCTTGACTAACCCTAATGTAGCAGTAATTTTGAATCAATAATGACATACATCAAACTTTGAAAAGCAGTGTGTTTAAGTGCTCCTTTCTTACAGAGGCTCAGAACAGCCGAGAAGGGGACTTCACTCACACACACACACACACACACACACACACACACACACACGAAACAATGGTAAAGATTGTTTCCAACGATTCGTCAAGTGCTAGTGGACGAACCTCTGACAATGGAAGAACATGGAAGACGCTATTTGCAAAAATATATATAATCATTAAAGTAATTTGTGTATTGTGATTAAGTTGTAATCAAAAGGGTGGAATGTAATGGGAAAAATTACATTTAAGCATAATTCCTTATATTTTTATGTTTTATTTCTACTTTAATTCTCTCACATTATTGAAAGACAGTTTATGTCAGTTTCTGCTCAACTGCAGAGACGTCCAGTCTGGAACATAAGTAGTGTTAAGATGTAGTTAAGATGTAACTTGGGGGGTGAAAGTCGTACAGGGAGGAGGAGGTGAATGGCTCCAAGATGTCTCTTGTATTTCTTGATTGTCTTCATGTGTATCAGATTGCCTGTAAAAGTTGTAGTGTCATAATAATCCAAGTGCGTTTGTGCTGTCACTCTGAAGATGCATATAAGCCTGGGTGTTCTGTTCACTCATTGGAGGGACTGACTCCACACTGGGCTGCGGCCTTTTGTGAAATCATTTTGCTCTTATTTGCAAATATATCTTTAATAAAATACAAAAACCCAACTTGGTTTTAGTCTGAGACTGTCTTATTTGTTTCACTTTACTAAACTTTGAAACCTCTTCCCCTGCTGCAAAGGAAACTTCCACTACAGTGGACTCTCTGCCCAGCTTCCCTCATAGTCAGGCCATGGTTGATGACATGGTCCACCAAAGTTGCTCTGATATCATCAGAAATAGGGGTCCGTGCATGGCCTCTTCGACCTTGACCTTGTCCTCCTCCTCCTCCTCTTCCTCTTGCTCTACCTCTGCCTCTTGCTCTCCCTCCATCCATGCTTGCAAAGTTCTTGAAATGGCTAAACTGAGGGCTTTTTGTAGCTGGCTGATTGGTGTTCAGTTTTGCAAGTAAGTGCCTTCAGGTGTGTATTTGAATGGTTGCAATTACCCAATGTGTTTTGTATTTTGGATACATGTGTTTTCCAGATGACACCCTGAGATTTCATTTTTGAACGAAGTGTCTTCTGTATGAAATAGAGTGTAGTATGCAGGACCAAGTGTGTTGTATAAAGGAGTAAGTGTGTTGCAGAATTGCAACTAGAGTGCAAAGCAGCACTTTTTTTAAGGTATGGGTACATGTGTTTGAGGTATGGTAACAAAAGCTTCAAGTTGTGTTACTTTAGTCTAAGCATGGGTCTATAGTGTTCAAGCAACGGGCAAAAACTGTAATACAACCAAGTACAAAATCTGACACTAACAAAGTATGTAACTGAATTGAATCCTTGACATGGTCCCTACATCTTTGCAAGTAGACAAAGCACAGCAATAGACTGACTTCAGTCCCACTGACATCTTAGCATTGGCAAGAAAGTTGCCGTCTCTGCTCAGGACTCTACTTGAAAAACTCTACTTGACTCATGAAATAAGATCTGCCATCAACTTTTGTTTGAGAGTTCTCAGTACATTTACATTGTCATTTTAAAATCCTGTGTTAAAAATGACAAATAAATGACCTTGAAAACTGACATGTAAATGTTGATTTACCTTAAAATGAAAATGTTTCCAGCATTTTTGGGAATACATGTACAAGCTTCTTTCTGAAGGTTTATTTAAAAGACCAAATCACTTTGATGTGTGTGCACTAAATATAAAGCTACTTCATCTAAAGCTAATCTGCTACTGGCTATAGCTCCATATTTAGTGTACAGACATAACCGTTCTTTGATCTTCTCATCCAGCACTTGGCAAGAAAGTAAACTCTTCCCAAAATGCCAGAACTGTTTCTTTAACATGTCATAATATTCCATCCATAACTTCACTAAAAGGACATAGCAAAGATTTAGTCAGTTGGAACAATGAGCTTTTTAGCAACAGAGTGCTGTAAGGACTGGACATTGCTTGTGCCAAGCAACATCCCATTCAGTTAGCTCTTAACATAAAAATGTAGCTGGCCTGACATGAGCAATAATCTATTTAACAGACAGCCTAAGCCTCAGGAACTGCATTAAGATTAGCTATTGTAAAAACAATCATACCTTCTAATGACTTAAGATCTGGAATTCCTGTATGTATTATATGTCTACAGCTGATGATGTTTCATTTAATAATTTCTGCTTATTCACACCCATCCATTTTCCCAAGTGATGACCTGCTAAGTGAATATCTCAGGCAACAGAAGTAGCATTTGGGGCTGTAACCCTCAAACTGGGACAGTGGCTCCAGCAACTTCTAGGAACAACATCTAAAATCTCTGTCCAGAAGAGTGCAGTCCTAGGAACAGCTAAAATACTGCGCAGAACCCTCAGGCTCCCAGGCCTCTGGTAGAAGACCTGAGCTTGAAAGAACAGGACCGCCCAAGATGGGAATAGTGGGGAATTTATATATAATATATTGCGAGGCCTGGAATAATTACCAGGCAGCAGAGCCAAAGCTCAGTGTTGCATTTTATTATTTAGGGACTGTTCGGTATTTATGGAATGGACCACCAGAGGAAAATAGTGGAGAGTAAAGTCTTTTTATTCTTTGCCGGGAGGGCATGACACGGGAGGTCGCCAGGCTCCAGCCATACCCGACTCAAATATCCTTTCGGTCCCAATGATCATTTGTGTAATTATTTTTTCAAGGCATTTGAGAAGGAAGGAGTAGTAGAATGCAAGCTCCCAAATTCATCTGAGAAATGGAGTTTTGGATAATGTTCAGCTTTGGCTATGCTAAAATATACAATGACTGAGGAAGCCTAGTGACGAGTCCATAGCAACCAGTGTTGAATTTCTTATTACCCAGTGTGCTTTGTTGAATGGTCTCAATGTTTTATTGTTTTATTTCATGTGAATACTAGTTTACTAGATGAATAACATAAGTAAGTAATGCAGTAATGCAGGAAGTGTGCATTTAGTTTACATGCTTATTGTTTTTCACAACAATGTTCGTGAGTAAATCTACTGAAATGGCCACCACACCATAACAGAGGAGTGTGATGCGTAAGATGAAAATGCAGAGGTTTAGTCATGTATAAAAAACAATGGGCATCTATACATCTTTGCCAAGCGCAAACCAGTACAGAAGGCATCAATAAATGTTTTTTTTCCATATATATATTGGAGAATCATGTATTGCTGGTGAAGGGAGGATCAGGTCTATTTTGACTATTATTTAATGTGGCCCCTGAAATTAACATTCATCTCTTTTAATTCATTTCTATTGGAAATATTCAATTAAATAAATATTTTTGTTTATACCTCATTCTGCTCTGTAGTTGTACTTATTCTTAAACCGACAGATGGAGGAAACTGTTTTTGAGGAGGGAGGACTGTAGTAGGATCACTAGGGTGTCAGGTGTTAGTGTGGTATAGGCAAATGGTCTTCATGCCTTACGGGTGAGGCAGCTTGAAAATCCTTTTCTACAGTTTAATCTTACGAAAAACAGTAATTTAATATTACAAATACAAATTCTAACCTTGTTAAATATCCTAAAACTGTAACACAAAAGTATACTTAAACAGAATTAATTTTGATTAAATGTATTTCATTTCACCTACTAAATACATGTGACATGTCTTTCTCTAGTTGTAGTTGCTCCAGCGCAATAAATCAAAAGTCATTAGAGGGCAATAGAGAGCAAAAGTTTGTGTATTCAGAGTACGTAAAAACATGTACATGCTAAGTAATTCTCATTTTGGCATAATCTCTAATACTTTGCGAGAAGCATGGAACAGCCTCTGGATACAATACAATTACAATAAAAATAGTGAAAGTGAGGACTGGCCTAAATGCCCTCACTTTGCTAAATGGTCCTTACTCAAAGGGATAATAACTCATCCTGGTCCTCACAAAGATACCTGTACAAACACACACACACACACACACACACACACACACACACACACACACACACACACACACAGAGCTTCCCTCAACATGAACCAGGTGCAGGGTCTCTGAGCAACAGACAGAGCAGACATGTCTCCTCGCCACAGCTGTCAGCTCCTGGCAATCATTGATCACCTCTACTTTGTGTGTGTGTGTGTGTGTGTGTGTGTGTGTGTGTGTGTGTGTGTGTGTGTGTGTGTGAGATCAGGCCAGGTTATGGCATGTTGGTTTCAGCAGAGCAGAACCATGTTGGGTCAGGTCTGATGACCCATTTTCTTCAGGGCCACAGATCTGTTTCCCAGGAAACGCTCACTAAAAATTCTTTGCAGGCTGTTGAGTTCACAGCACACACAATACACATACAGTTTAGAGCTTTCATTTATGGTGTATGACGGGAGGGACACAGCAACCATCCATCTGTTTCAAACATCTGCTTATTGATATTTAGCAAAACTGCCAATTCCATCATGGATTGGCTGGAAAGGCTAAAACGAAAGTAATGCTATTATAACCTTAGTTTTATAAGCACATGCGAGCCCTTAACTGAACTCTATGGGTAATACTCCTCTCCACTCCTGATCATGTGTTAGCACAGTGAAATTTGCCTAAACGGCCGGCCGGCCATTCAGGTTATGCCTACCTAGAACCGTGCAGCGTGATGGCTGGTGACAGCCTATGCCCTCTTCAGCGACGGCCAAGGTTACAACTGTTAACAAAAACAAACGAAATAACGAACAAATAAAAATATTGTCGTTAATTGAAATAAAAATGGCGTTACAAAAAAACCCAATATCTAACTAAAAGGCCTCTAAGTAGGGGGTTCCACCTGTGCTTATAGAATTAGGGTTATATCAGCATAACCGTCATTCTTTCACTCAGGCTCCGCCCTCTACTGGACTATGGATACAGTGGCTGGAGCCCGATGTATGAACGCTCTGTTGCGACATAATACCGACCCAACCACAGTGATCCTGGCAGACAAAAGGCTATTAGCTGCTGCCCACCTACTTCTGAAAACCACGTCGCTGCGGCGGAGAACTAAAGGGCCCCTGCTCACCCAGGTAGTACTCAACTCAGCTGGGTAGAGCCACAGCCTAACCTTAAAGGGGTGAAAATACAAACAAGGACACCACGCACACATCCGATGAAATTGTCGTATTATCCGCCTCCTGTTATCTGAAAACGTAATAGTATCTTGATATTCTTTTTTTTGTGCTCCCTATTCAATGTTTTTAATTGATTAATTCTATTTATTCTTTGCTGACCCCTCTCTTTTGCTTTTATGTATATTTTATATTTCTGCATAAAAAAGGTGTATTACTGTTTATTTGCGTAATTGTAATGCTCAACTGTTTTATGAGAAAATCCTTGTGGCCCATAGACAGTTGTTGTGAAGAATTACCCTTACAATTTACCTAATAGACAAAACATTTAAACTTATAATTTTCTGTTTCTAGCTAGACTGAGCGTTTTATAAAGGCACACATAACATTTACGCACCACTGTGTGATAGTAAATTCCTGTATTCCTGTGGAATATAATATTATATATTGTAATATATATACAAAAAAATTGTACAAAAAATGTAAACAATATTTTCTAGATTTATAAGGGAAGGCAAAAGACCAAGAATACAATATACCACTCCCCAGCTGCCTAAAGACAAGGGGGGACTGGCACTTCCAAACCTAAGGAAATACTTCCATGCAGCACAAATACGTCCACTTATCTATTGGTGCAATAACGAATATGTAGCTCGATGGAAAGAAATCGAAATACCTGTGCCCCTGATTCAACCGCTAATAGGGCAAAGAGAAATCCCTGCCCCATATTAAAGATGGGGAAGAATTAGACTTAATAACAAAATTCACCCTGGAAATGTGGTATTCCATTATTAAACAACTGAAAGTGGGAAAGGAACTAGGACTATTAAAATGGATAGCTTTTGATAATGAATTCACACCAGGAAGGTCTGACACCTGATTTGAACAATGGTCTAGGATGGGCGTAACAGCCATATGCACAGAAGCTTTCAAGAACTAAAAAATACAGTCGACCTAAATAATCAGGATTTATTCAGGTACCTACAAATGAGGGATTACTATACAAAAAGGGTTAAGAAACACTGATGAGATACATCCCATGGTTAAGGTGGTTGTACAATCTTACAAGGATGTTATACCCAGAGCACTGTCGATTCTGTATGCTTGTTTGATGAAAGCAAAAAATTATTCAAAGCTAAATGGGGGAAAACCTGCAGAATACACTCTGTGCTATGTGTAAGTACTAGGTTACAACATCCCCCAAACCTGTCTTGTTCTATACCTTGGATATTTGGAAAGATCTGTGCATAAAGGAGACCAATATTTGGTCAAGATTCTTCTTGCGGCCGCAAAAAAGGCCATCACTAATAACTGGCTCCAGACTAATGCACCTGAACACAGACAATGGCTGACTATTATCAGAGACATTCAAATGATGGCGAAATATATAATCACATATAGATTAAAAACTACGGAAGACTCATTTTCTAAAGGCTGGGATAAATGGCAAATGTACACGTAAGTGTAAAATATTGCTTGTATGTAGGACTGAAACGATTTCTCGAATAACTCGAATAATTTGATTACAAAAAATCCTCGTTAAATGAATGTTACCAACGTTGTATCGCTGACAGACAGTGTTTCCGCACGGATCATTATTACTGTCGCACAGACGCTGCTCAGTCTGCTGCTGGCGACACATGCTAGAGCGTAAATAGCGAGGGGCTAAGAGAAGAGACAGGCTGGAGAAAATGACAGAAAGTGTCCAAAGTTTGGAATCAGTTCAAACGTAATTAAAACAAAAACTCTATTACCACAATAATAGCACAAGGTCAGTGCTTCAGCGTCTCAACAGAAAACATTGAGTCTAACTTTCCTCCATTCCACGAAGCGGACCGACTAAAGTAAAAATCACAGAGTCGTATGGACGGTGAAACTACATCAAACACAACAACTACCAAAAACAAAGACAAGAAAATACGTAGTGGTGACCACGATCTGATCTAAAGAGCTGGCGTGTTGACTCTCTCTCTCTCTCTCTCTGCGGAGAAACAGCTGATCAACGATCTAATAGCATAAGTGTAGCAGAGCTGTGTGACATTATAATCAAAATATATAAATGAAAATAGGTTGAGTATAACTAATATTTACATATAGGCCTATATACAGATCAGCGTCAGGTTGAAACTTGTAGTTCTGAAAGTTAAGTTGCACAACTTAATGTAATGCTTATGTATGTTTAATGTATGCCTTAGTTTGAGGTTGTTATCATTCTCTTTAAATCTTTAAAAACAATGTAATATGGCACTTAATGTTTAGTTTTTTTGAGAGATGATATTATAAGCAATGTAGGCAATACAAATGTTGCTTTTTTCTGAAAATTTAACCAAACTATTGTTAATTATTGCTCTTCAATAAAACAAAAGTATTTCCGTTCCGATTACTAGATTAATCGATAGCTGCAGCCCTAATAAATACCTCTGTTTTTTTGAGAAATAAAAGCCAAATGCTTGATAATTTTACAGCCACATCATTTTCATTATGCATTATTTGTTTTGGTTGTTTAAAAACGCAAAAAAAATTATCCAATTAATCGATCGATAAAGTGCTAGATTAATTGATCGGAGTGTCTATTTGCACCCCCGGTACGAATAGCCTCAGCCACACAGCTGAGCTATTTACACCCTGTGACGTAACAACAAAAAAACGTTGCTCGCGTGCACCGAAATCATGGCGGACGTTCATCTTCCTTGACCGCAGAAACTGGCATATTAGGAAAGTTTTGTCTCTAAAGTTTATAACAATTGAATTTCTAGCGGAAAATGGATACTACAGTTGCTCTTTCTGTCTTCAGTGAAAGCATACAACCGTTAGTTTGTTAATTAGTACCTATTTTTTTGTATACAGTATGGTTACCTAGCAACCGAGGCTTGAAGAAACCAAGTGGTGAACAGTTGTTCAACTTCCTGAAAGAACTGCTAGGTGAGTGGTTAGTAGTATGGGAGTTTGGAGTTCGCTTCCCATGTGTGGTGATCTTATTTTTTTAAATTTGGATTGGATAATTTGCATGCAATTGCGCAAGTCAGGACCCGTGATTTTTTTTGCAGGGTGGTAGGGGAAGAATGAATATGCCTGCTCTGGTTGGGTTGGTTAGGTTTAGGCAAGAGGAGTGGGATTGGTTATGGTTAGGGTAAGAATGTCAGGGCGATAATATTCCAAAAAGGTGTAATACATGAGTAGTATGGATAACTGTGTGTAAATATATGCCAAGGTACTGTAAATGCACAGGGGTGCAAATAGCATACATTGATATTTGTACCAGACGGGGTATTAATAGAACACATTGCTGTGTGCACCGGCGGGGTATAGCATTCATTTCTAATTGCACCAGGGTACAAATAGCATACACTGCTAATTGTACCAGGGGTGCAAATAGCATACACTTCTAATTGTACCAGGGGTGCAAATAGCATACACTTCTAATTGTACCAGGGGTGCAAATAGCATACACTTCTAATTGCACCAGGGTACAAATAGCATACTGCTAATTGTACCAGGGGTGCAAATAGCATACACTTCTAATTGTACCAGGGGTGCAAATAGCATACACTTCTAATTGCACCAGGGTACAAATAGCATACTGCTAATTGTACCAGGGGTGCAAATAGCATACACTGCTAATTGTACCAGGGGTGCAAATAGCCTCACCCTTAATTGATTACAAAAAGAATCGATAGCTGCAGCCCTACTTGTATGTAATGTATATTGTCCCCCAACAGGCACTGTTCTCCCTTAATTTCTCAAACTTTCATCATTTACTCTTTATTGCGCTTTCCATCTTTAACTACATTTAAAAAAAGCAATAAAGGAAAGTAAAAAGGATAAAAGAAATAAAATCCCTTGTCAAATACAAGCTATTAGATTTTTGTCTGCCTTGAGTATAGGCCTTGGTCATTTCACAATGTTACAAAAGTGATCTGCTTACATGTTAACCATGGTGCTTTGAAATATTTTGCAGAACACAGCAGGCCATGGTTATTATGCACACTTTGTCAGCTGTGTATAAAAGCTTGCCATCGGCCCGTCAGTTTCTGGAAGAATTAAAAGTGTATTTCTTCACCGAAAAAACAACAACAATATTTTCTGTTGGAATAGTAGTGTCATATTTTCCAAAATGTTAGAGGGTACCACAACTTTTCTCCTTCAAACAGCTTACTTACAAACTTTACATGTTTACATACATATTGTTCTGCTCGTTTTGTTTTTTGTTTTTAACACTTAAATATTGGTCATTTTCAACAACAACAAAAAACATTTTGAACAAAAACTGCATGCAACTGAGAAAACTGCATTGCAGAATACTAACTTCATATTTACATTTTTCCCGTCACTTCTATTTGGTAACTACGGAAGCCCTGAAAGGCAAGGTGAAAAAAAAATATTTTCAGGCATTGTTGGCAACAACCTACGTGTCATGCCGCTTGAAAATGTGTTCTACTTTGTTTCAGCAGTTCAGTGTGGTTTGCTTATCTCTGTAACCATAGTAACGCAGTACCAGTGCATGTTGGGAAAAATTGCCATGCGGTAATCACCAAGGGGGTAAGCTTCGCTTCAGAACTCAAACCTCCGATGGCGCCATTTTGTTGCTACAAAGCGATCACCTCCTGTTAGCATTCCACTGACCGCCATTTTTTTTTTACGTCACTTGACAGCGAATAACTTTACATCTGAAGCGTTTAAAGACTATCTTTGTCCGTTGTTTATTTCTAAAGAAACACAACAATGTATAAAAGGCTCCATTACCTTGTACCTCATGTTATGGCTCCGTAGCAGACGTTTTTGTAAAAATAGGCTAACGATTGTGTCATAACCAAGTGACTAACTGTCGCACAGTAGAGGAATTACCGTATAGTACAGGAGAAGCTCGCAGGCAGTTTCGACTTACATTAGCTGTTTAGTTTTAATTACTAATGTTAACTAGTATGTTAATTAGCAATAATTAGCCTGTGCTTATGTTATCTCCTTAAATATACCTACACTCTCCGTCTCTGTAAGACTGGTAATGATTGAGAGCTCTATTGGTCCATTATATATATGTCAATGGTAATCACATTGACATATATAAAATGGACCAACAGAGCCCGTTGCTCTGGACGGAGACCAGTGAAGGCTATTAGAAGCACTTTTCCAGCCTCCAACTGACAGAGACAACGTAAATGTGACGTGAACAACCTGTCTGAAAGTTGTAAGTCTTCTGGTAGCTGTGCCAAGAGAAATCTCAAATATTCCAAATCTTGCAGAGACGGAGAGTGTAGGTATATGTAAGGAGATAACATAGGCACAGGCTAATTATTGATCACTAACATGCTAGTTAACATTAGTAATTAAACCTAAACAGCTAACGTACGTCGAAACTGCCTGCGCGCTTCTCCTGTACAATACGGTAATTCCTCTACTTTGCGACAGTAAGTCACTTGGTTATGACACAATCGTTAACCTATTTTTACAAAAACGTCTGCTACGGAGCCATAACGTCAGATACAAGGTAATGGAGCCTTTTATACATTGTTGTGTTTCTTTAGAAATAAACAATAGACAAATAGAGTCTTTAAACGCTTCAGATGTAAAGTTAATCGCTGTCAAAGTGACGTCAAAATGAATGCTAGTCAGTGGAATGCTAACAGGAAGTGATCTCTTTGTAGCATCAAAATGACGCCATATGAGGTTCGAGTTCATAGCCTTTCTACAATAAGCCGTGGTAAAAGTTACTATAATCCGTTCAAGGAGTTGATAAGCAGACAGATTAGCTAGCTAGTTGATAAATTATCTACTTCCACTTTATAAACAGATAGCCATAGCAGCTAACGTTAACATTACTTCGCTGCTGGAGCGGTCAGCTACTTTAGCGATGTTTAACGTTGGCTACATAACGTTAGCAATATATCTTTTGTAGAATCCAGAGGTAAGGGTCAGGGAGCAGAGACACAGTATTTAGATGAAGTGAGCTGGTTTGACCATGGAGATGGGACATGCTCGCTTAGCTTCACCGCAGTTGTGTGCGTCAGCTGCCGTGGGAGAGGGTGTAAAAGAGGGGTGTGGCGATGACATCAACGATAAGGATCCGTATTTACCATCCATACGAAGCCAAACGAGAGCCGTTTTCAGATTTTTTCACCCTGAGACCTGGTTTCAAAAAAGTGCGTTTTCAGGCAGTGTGCAGGATTCGTCTGGACGGTCGGCCCAAACGATGCAAAACATGTGCGTTTGCACAAATATAACGTTTCCGTGTGGACGGCCCCTAAATGTTCAGCCAAATGCAGCATAAACAAAGGTTTAACCTCTTTTGTTAACCATAATGGATTGGGTTAGACAGTGTACATAAGCTATGTAGATATAAGGTCTGATGAAATCACATTGTGAGGAGACTGTGGCCCTGTTTACACGTACATGGTTATTTTGAAAAACAGAGACATTTCCCTTCGTTTACACGCAAACGGAGAATTCGCCTCTGAAAACGAGTCTTTCTAAAACCTCCGGCCAGATTTTGGAAAACTTAATTTGCAAGTTTGCATGTAAACTGAGACAAATTAAGGTTTTGGCAGCCAAGGAAGTGAGGAAGAGAAAGAGAGGAAGTGATTCGTTGCTGATATTGCTATTTTCAGGATTCTGATTGGCTAACGTGGGCTTGAGCTTCTCGTTACACTGCCACCTACAGGTTTGGCATGCTTTTGACGGCATTGACGGCATATATACACAGGTATATGTAAATGGACACTTTTCTGAAAACTGACAGCTGTGCACAATGTTATTTTTGAATATTTTGAAAACTGAGAGGTTGAAATGTCCATTCATTTGAATTGAAATATTTAAAATACTTATTATTATTATTATTACATACAGACAACTTTGGTTATAGCATGTTTGTTATTGCATTTTGCTATTTGTACTTGTGTAAAACAGCAGCAGCGGATGAGAGACTGACAGAGCAGATTGAAAGATCAGTTTTCTACATGTTTATGCCAAAAGACAAAAATATGTATTGATAAAGTAGTTGCTTGTTACTCACGAAGGTTTAATTGCACTTACAGGCTATAACATCAGTTGTCATGAACGTGACTTCTTTTTTTCTTTTTTTTTAAAGATATGTTTTCGGACATTTAAGGCCTTTATTTGTAGAGGACAGCTTAGATTTGGCTAATTAATATTCACGTAAATGACGTAATCTGATTACACGTGATTTAAAGGAGAATTCCGGTCGATTTCAACCCGTAGCTCTGTTGTTTGTAAATCAGGAGTACTGTCAGTAGCGAGAAAAACGAAAACAAACGGTGCCGCCTACACCGAGTTATCCTCCTGCTAGATTTTGCACCCAACAGTCTTAAACAGGGCCATTTTTAAACGTTTTTTTGGCCTCTAAACATGTTCGAAATGCCATTACTAGTGCTTAGCCATGTGCAGTTATTCCTTACGAGGGAACACAGCGAATTTGATGGCAGTAGATGTGACAGAAAGGCGTAAAAGTTGTGTTAATCCTTACCTCTGTTGATGTACTGCTCTCCGGTCAAGTCCTCACCAATTGAATGCCGATCTCATACAATCCAATATTCCAAAATGCATTTTTTCCACAAAAAAACGATTTGCCGAGGTCCTGTCCATAGTAATGAGCATGTATCAACAGGCTGTAACCTGACACCACTGCTCACCCAGCAGACCAGAGCGATCGTCTGCAGTTCAAAAGTTCAAGAGCTATTGTTGTGCTCAAAAGGTGCACCCCAAGTTCAGGGTCACTTCAGCCCCCCACCTGTAATATGCAATGAACACACAGAGACCAAATACACTCAAATGGCTTCTGCAGAAGGAGAGCAGCACTTCCCTGTAGACTCCTCTGTCTACCCTGGCAAAGTGTGGTCTGCCTCCTTCCTCTTTCGGCCAGCTTTTATTAGGCTCAATTCACATACACATCAATACAATGACATATCCGTCTCATGACTCATGCGACACCCTTTACACAGCGGATGCATGTCTATCTCCTATACAGCTCATGTCTAGTTTCTGATTAGTTGCTACTATCTCTTGCCTGGGTGTAATCGAAATAACAACACATTGTTATTCTTACCCTTCGTTCCAATTCTAAGAATCTATCTGGTTTGTCTTGTACATCTGTTTCCTGTTTTGGGTGCATCAGTCAGTCAAGAGCGTGCGTTATACTTTCCAACTTTCACACATCACACAAATTACAATATGATACTTTATTACAGTTCTTATACCTCTGATAATGCATGATTGACCTTATAATCCCACAATTCCCCCTTTTGAACTCACCTAATGAGTTCACAACTAATAATTTAACACTCTGTAAATAAGGTTTCAACCTCTTCTGGCTAAGTCAAACAACTCAGTAGCAATTTAGCACATTGATGATTAAAATGTAAAGGTAATAAACATATGAGGAAAATACAACCGTGGACGTTCCTTGTCTTGGTTGGTAGCTTGGCACGCTACATGTAGGAGAGGAGCGCTTTTTCACCTCCTCCCTTCTGTAACTTCGTCCGGGTTGGTAGCTTGGCACGCTACATGTAGGAGAGGAGCGCTTTTTCACCTCCTCCCTTCCAGAGCTCTTTTTTCTTCAAGCCTCAGGGGTGGACTACCCTGAGCTCTGGATTACTGCCAGGGGATTATTCTGCCCCTTTGTTGGCAGAATCCTTGTCCGGGTCAGCCCCGGCGCTGGTCTCGTTGAGATCCTTTTGGACCTCAGCCAGTGAGCGTTGTGGCTCTTCTGCTGCAGCACACTGGCTCCAGTGGAACCAGGTGTCTCCTTTTCCCTTCAGACGCACCGCGTGGGTTGTTCTCTCGGTCACCTGGAATGGCCCCGTCCACCTCGGTTCTGACCACTTTTGTTTGATGACCCTCAGCAGGACCCACTCTGCCTCTGGTGGCGTGGTGCTGGTGTTCTCCGTTTGCTTATTCTCCACCTGCTTAGAGAACAAAGACACTAGACCTTGCAGTTCGTGAAAATAGGCCTTGTAGGTTAACTGCTGATCTGTGTTTTCAACCAGGGGAAGTTTAGAATGAGGGCCGGGAAAAGCCCTACCAGTCTGTAATTCGTGTGGGGTGAACCCCGTTGCTTGGTTCACTGAGCTCCTGATTGACATTAAAGCTAAGGGTAGGGCATCCACCCAGTTCATTTTGGTCTGTGCACAGATTTTTGCCAATTTGCCCTTCACTGTTTGATTCATTCTTTCCACTTTCCCTTGTGACTGAGGATGGTAAACAGTTCCAAATGCGTGTTTCAACCCCAGCATTGCTTCCACCTGCTGTAAATCTCGGTTTTTGAAATGAGTTCCGTTATCTGACCTGATTTTTTCAGGAAACCCATGTGCAGGTATGTAATGATTTACCAAGCATTTTATGACTGATTTGCTGTCCTCCTTTCTTGTGGGCCATGCTTCTGGCCAACCTGTGTATGCATCCACACACATCAGTATGTATCTGTACCCTTTGACTGAATCTATTATGTCCGTATAGTCTATGATGATTTCCTTGCCTGGTTTGGTTTCTAAGGGATACTTTCCTGGCTCTGGTCTGACAGTGGGTCTGGGATTGAATTTAATACACTGTGGACAAGTTTTAGTCAAATGTTGGGCCATGTCTTTAAGATACGGGTGCCACCAATGCTCAAGGTTTCGCATCATTTGTGCCACACCCACATGTCCTACCCCGTGTGCTTCTTCCATAGCAGTTTGTCTCATTCCGGGGGGCAGGATGGGTCTACCATCAGGCCCCCTCCATAGTCCATCAATTTCAGTGGCCCCCCTAGCTTTCCACATAGTTTTTTCCTGTGGAGATGCTTTTTCCTGCATGTCTACCAGTTTTTCTGTACTGACCCTGACCTGAGCTTCTGTTTCTGCATTCATCATCATCATATTACTTTGGTACCCTGCAGCTTGTTTTGCCGCCTGATCGGCTGCTTGATTTCCCTGGCCTACCTTACTGTTTCCTGTGTCATGTCCCTTGCATTTGATTACTGCTACTTTTTCTGGGAGTAGCAGAGCTTCTGCCAGTTCTTTCATCTCTGTTTCATGTTTGATGGGTTTGTTCCCTGCTGTGAGGAATCCTGCTCTCAACCACTGGCCTAGCTCCACATGCACTGCTCCTACTGCATATGCTGAGTCAGAGTAAATATTGACTGCCTGTCCTTTTCCTAGCTTTAGTGCCTTTATTACCGCTATCACCTCTGCTCGCTGCGCTGACTGTGGTCCTTCCAACCTCTCAGCTTTCTGTGTTACCCACACCCCATGCTTTTCTTCCACTACTGCATAGGCTGCCCTAAGGCCATCTGTCTCATGTCTGAAACAACAACCATCTGTGTACAACTCTCTAGCTCCTACCAATGGTGTGGCCTGTAAGTCCATTCTGACTTTTTCCTCTTTTATCACCCTTTCTGCACATGTGTGCGGCTCACCTGGTCCTATCTGGTCTGCCATGTTGATGCCTTCATGTGTGAATGAAATGTTGGGTGCTTCCAAAATTTTGCTCAGCCGCTGTTGTCTTAAGGTAGTGAGTGTGAAGGTTTCTGAGTTTACATATGCCACTACACTATGTGTTGTCAGGACTTGGAGTTGGTGCCCCATGACTATGTGAGCCGTTTTTTGAATGATTTTTTGCGATGCCTGCAGCGTGTTGGGTGCATTGAGGGTGTCGTTTTTCCATTGTGTCTAACATGACGCTTATGTACATTAGTACTACTCTGTCTCCCCCCTTTTCTCTGGAACAGAATCCCATTGACACATGATTCTGTACCAGAGACATCTAAGTGAAATGGCAAACGGTAGTCTGGAGTGGCCAGTTCAGATGCAGTGGCCAGTGATTGTTTTAGCTCAATGAAAGCTTTTTCTGCTTCCATGGTCCAACTTAATTGGGCTGACAAGTTACGCATGCCTTGTTGTCTAACCATGTCGCGGAGTGGTTGAGTGAGGCCTGAATAGTTAGCTACATAGTTACGACTGTAGCCCGTCAGTCCCAGAAATGAGAGCATGTCTTTGACCTTGTCTGGTTTGGCGTGATGTAGTATGGCGGATCTGTGTGATGGTGACATGCTGACCCCCTTTTGTGATATGACTCGCCCTAAAAATGACACTTGCTTCCTGGCAATCTGCAGCTTGGATTTGCTAACTTTAAAGCCTTTGTCAGCAATGTGTTGAAGAACTGATTTAGTGGCAGTCAGGCAGGTTTCAGCTGTGGGAGCCGCCAACAGTAAGTCATCTACATACTGGACAAGAGTCGTGTTGTCTGGTAGTTGGCAGTCACTGAGTGCTTGTTTCAGTACTTGGTTAAATAGCCCTGGTGATAATGCAAAACCCTGTGGTAGTCAAGTGTATCTTAACTGTTGTCCTCTAAAGGTGAATGAAAAAATGTCTCTGCATGCAGTATCCAGAGGAAGACAGTAAAAAGCATTAGCCAAATCAATACATGTGAACCAGCTGTGTGAGGGATCTAGATTGGCCAATGCCACATAAGGATTAGGGACAGGGATTGTTTTTGTGACCAGAATGTCATTGATTGCCCTGAGATCATGTGCCATGCGATATTTACCTGTCCCTTTCTTTTCAACAGGCAGAATGGGAGTGTTCCAGAAGGAATGTGAGGGCTCTAACACCCCACTCTCCATTAGCCCTTGTATTGTGTCACTTATCCCTTCTTCTGCCTATGGTTTGTGTGGATATTGGTGTATCCAAATAGGGGTGTCTGTCTTTGTGTCAAAACGCACCGGGGTGCAGTCTGTAAGCCCCACATCTGTAGGACCCTCCCTGGTTTACCTTTAGGTGTGGATTTCTGGTTTTGTCGTCTTGCAGACTCTTCCTGACACATCTGTTCCAACATCTTTCTATTTTCTGCAAAGTCCTTACCTAATTTTGGTTAACTCTCTGTCCAGCAACTCTTCTAGCTTGTCTTCACTGTCCCTCTCCGCCTGTACTTGTTTCCTGAGCTTGGCCCATCCCTCAGTTCCTCTTTGTTCCTCTTTTGTGTCTCTTCTCTGTACTTCCCTTTCTTGTCTCTGACTGAACGCAGGCACTTCCTCTTCCCCTGCACCGGCGTGTCTCTCTCTGCTTATCTTGACTGACCTGGCTTATACTGCTAAGCTGAGACCCTGTTTCAATGTCTGACCCGGGGTCAGGCTCTATATTTACCTGCAGCCGTCCATCTTTTACTTGTAAGATGGGGTACACGCCTGCAGTGGAGGCATACACTGGTGGAGCACTAGGGCCAAAGGACGAATACGGAGGAGGTTTGAAAACCTGTGCAGGAGGATCACTGTCTTGCTTTTTGTCTACTGGTTTGTTTGTCATTACGTGGCTTGCTCCCTGCCACCACATTGCCCACTCTGCCCACTTCCTCCTTTCTCTACTTGCGGTATCTAATATCTTCTCCACTTTCCCTCTCTTCAACCACCCACAGCTCTTCAGAGCTGCTGCCTGCGTCACCACTTGACCTTTGGCCTGTTTTTCCTTTTTTCAAAATTCCTGTATTAAAGATCCCTTATCCTTGAGAGTTTTTCCGTTATCAGCCAATAACTTTGTTACATCCTTTCTCATTTGTACAATTATGCTCTGTGCATCTTTGGGTTCTTTTGTTGTTTGTACCACTTTTTCTAACGCCGCTAGCTGATCTTCAGCTGTTTTAAAATGACTATGAGGCCCCCAGCCTCCATCATCAATTTCTCTGTCAAATTCACCGTTCATTTTTCCTTTAGGAGGCACTCCTTTTCACGTATCTCTAGTTGCCACACTCAATTCCTTATCTAGACTTTCCCCAACTTACTTCAACAGACTACTGCTTTATGTTAACACCGTCAGGTTTCAGGCAGTACTGCTGCTTCGGTTGAGTTTCATCTAGCACTCATACACAGTTCTCAGTCATGCGTTACCCTTATCTATGTGTGTGCAGATGTCTGTGTGTGCATTGTCACCGTGATATCGTCTATGTGTTTTTACTTACTGGGCTTTACACTGTCTCTGGCCGTCCGAGTGGTATGGCACACTAATGTCCCGAATACTCAGACCTAGTGGGGCTGGACTTACCCATAACCCACGACACCAAAGCTTATATATCTGGAATTTGGACTTCCGTCCACCTACTTCCACAGTAGTCTAACTAGTACCACTGTGTTTTCAGTTTTCAGTTATCCAACATTCACACAAGGCTGTATGTGTATATGTCGTTTTAACAGTAAAATACAGAAACACAAAAATACACAAAATGCAGTATAATGCATGATTGACCTTATAATCCCACACTATCACGCATGTGCAACGGTTACCTAGCAACGGTGGAGACTCACACTGGCAGCTGAGAGAGAGACGAAGACGGAGCTGTGGGATAATAACGAGATTGTGTCAGTGTATAATATCAGCTCAGATGGATAGTTCATCCCAATCCGATGCGGAACACACGGAGGAGTTTTTGGAGTTTGATAGTCGGGGTTATCTTTTCGAACCTGAATATACAGACGAAGAGTTATTGGCACAAGAGCTTGTCGAGAGAAGGGCACAAACAGAGGAACAGGCAGAGGCTACTGCTTCAAGGCCACGACGTGCGGGGACATGGTGGTGCTCCTGTGGGTACTGTATCGCAATGACCACCGAGGAAGAAAGCCTGTGCTGTAAGGAATGGGATCTCATACAGCCTGGTCTGGACGGCTCCCCAGATAACGGACATTGTTTCGCCACAACTGTAAAATCTCCCGGTTGCGGAGGGGTAGACGGTGAAAGCTCAAGCACAAATATCTCTTCATTTGGTTGCCGCAATTTGGAAAGGCACAAACTCGAACCATTTTCTCATATTAGTCCTGATCTAACTCCAAGCTCCGTCTGTTAGCTCTGTGAGCTCCTCCCTGCTTCTGCAGACAGGCAGGCACCGCCGTAATGAGCTCCTTTTGAACTGTAGGTCAGTGCTGCTTCACTGCGGTGTCAGGTTAAAGCCTGTTGATACATGCTCATTACTATGGACAGGACCTCGGCAAATCGTTTTTTTGTGGAAAAAAATGCATTTTGGAATATTGGATTGTATGAGATCGGCATTTGATTGGTGAGGACTTGACCGGAGAGCAGTACATCAACAGGTAAGGATTAACACAACTTTTATGCCTTTCTGTCACATCTACTGCCGTCAAATTCGCTGTGTTCCCTCGTAAGGAATAACTGCACATGGCTAAGCACTAATAATGGCATTTCGAACATGTTTAGAGGCCAAAAAAACGTTTAAAAATTTGCCCTGTTTAAGCCTTGTTTAAGACTGTTGGGTGCAAAATCTAGCAGGAGGATAACTCGGTGTAGGCGGCACCGTTTGTTTTTGTTTTTCTCGCTACTGACAGTACTCCTGATTTACAAACAACAGAGCTACGGGTTGAAATCGACCGGAATTCTCCTTTAAGTGAATATTAATTAGCCATTTGGACCGCTGATAAAGAGGAAAAGCATTTGGTTCATGCCAGCAAGCAGCTGAGTTTACAATCACCTGAGAGATTATAAACTGCTCAACGAGGTAGGAACACACAGTCGCCTCACAATTGGACCTTAGGTTATGTAGATATCTACACTGTCCAACCCAAGTCGGTGCCTATGCACAGTTCCATTATGTTTTACAATCAACATTTGTTGTTAACTAAGAAGGTGAAACCTTTGTTTATGCTGCATTTGGCTGATCATTCAGTTTCCTTTGCATCATGCACTAAGCGCTTCATTCTGCATTGCTTTCTCACCCTCAAAACAGCCTAATTAAACCTAAAATTAACTTGTACGAACAAGATAATATTTCCTAATTAGGAGACACACCTAAGATACTATCTCCTACATAATAATTAGGCATTATATTGTGCCTTTTGAATGATGCAAGGGGACACCACAACCGTGGTGCAGTAGTACGATGTCTCCTTCCGCAACACCTTTAATGCACAAACCTTGCATCTTCTGGTTGGGTGCTGCTTTTTGGGAGTTGGCATGATTGGAACAAGTGCATTGGCTGCAAATTTGTCATGTAGCCTTTCCTAGGGTCAGTGTTGTATGGTGCTCTAGGAGTCTTTTGAGGCGGAGAGTCATCTCTTCCTTCCTCACCAACAGTTTCTTCACTACCAGCATGTTTCAAAGACTCTTGGCTGGTCCATGATTCAACAACACTATGAATAAATGACTGAAGACAACATTTGCTCTGTGGGTTCTTAGCTTTGTAAATAACAAAAGCGTTGAACAGACTGATCGCAAACAGATACGTTTTGAATTTCTTTGTCCATTTGTGTGACTTCCTGACAATCGGGTAGTACACATAATGTTTTGGTCCAATTGGTCAACTCCATTTATTGAATTATTGTATTCCGCAATGCATGCTGGCTTTTGCTTAGCAACTTTATCTTGGTGGCCTCTCTGCCATAATTCAAATGTTTTCCATGTTGTTCTAATGGAATGTTGTAACCATTTAAAAAAAATGTTTGTCCCGCCACGCCAAGATCATCACATTGTCACTGTGACGCATAATTGTTTCCCCAATCCTAAGGATTTTGACTTTATACAGCATGTGAGTACCATTGTCTGGCTGTGCTTCATTATCATTGAAGTGAAGAAATCTCCATATGATCTTAAACCTGTTGTGAGACATTACCTTGTTGAAGTAGGGGGTAGATAACATTTCATCTGTAGACCAGTACATTTCAAGTTCAGGCTTACAAATAATGCCAGTATGAAAAGAGCTCCAGGAAGGTATTCAGTTCTGAAACTGTGACTGGTTTCCATGCATGAATTCTAGCATGTGGTCACGCACCATTTTCAGCTTGAATACACTGACCTGCATAGAGGTTGGTCTGATCAACAATGACCACGTTTACATACACAAAATATTCAGTTTTTTGCCCATATTCCAAAAAATAAGATTTTTTTTAAGGTTTACCAGCGGCGGCGGAATTGTTGGACCGTACAAACACAGCGTCCCTCTTTCATTCCTTCAACCAGCTTCTTGAAAAGGTCGGCTCATTTCCAAAAACCTGTTGATCTCCAAGTCTTTGATAATGTTTAAAGTATCTGTGTTTCTCCTTCTTATCGGGTCTGCAGCCTTGCAAACTGCTGACCATAAGCCGTAAACAGGCAAGATGCCGTAAACTGGGCGTAAACTGCGGTAAAAACTCTGATTGAGATGGATACAACATGTCCAAAGAATGCCTCTGAAACCCGAATATTCCCAGAATATCCCACGTCTTAATCGGAAAATGCTATATTCGGAAAAAGGCCATATTTAGAATATATGCTGTTTACATGAATTGTATCAAATTCGGAATATTGTCATATTCGAAATAATAGTGGAATATTGGTGTGCATGTAAACATACTCACTTTTCTGGATCAGTTCATCAGAAAGTAACAACTCAATAATGTCAACTGGTTGTTCTAAATCAAGAGTAACAGCGTCATTGATGCACAAAACTGGGCTCAAAATGTTCGTACGCCACTTCCCACGCAAAGGTTGTGATTTATAAAAAACAAACTTGATGGGAGAATGACTTTATGACCTGTCTCTCTTAGTTACGCTGTTATAGTTTTAGACTGCCGGGGGACTTCCTTCCTTTGACACACTGAGCTGCTCTCTCCTCTCCCTTTCTATTACCATTTGTGTGCATTCCATTATTAATTTGACTATTATCGCCACTGTTCATCATATCCCCAACCGGCCCGTCAGGACACCGCCTACCAAGAACCTGGGTCTGTCCGAGGTTTCTTCCCAAGAAGGAGTTTTTCCTCGCCACTGTCGCACTGCTTGCTCTTGAGGGAATTACTGTAATTGCTGGAATTGTTGGGGCTTTGTAAATTATAGAGTGTGGTCTAGACCTACTCTATCTGTAAAGTGTCTCGAGATAACTCTTGTTATGATTTGATACTATAAATAAAATTGAATTGAAAATTGAATTGAATTGACAATGGGAGACAAGGGGAATTGGCGACGCAGATGGTGAAGTGGTGAACTGAAGTCTGACTGCAGAAAGTAAATGTGGGGATAACGATTACTTATATTATTTTGAATTATTGATGCCTCACGCACATTTCTTCACTCCATATCATCCACGTTATCATGAAGATTAAATCCATCAGTGTTATTTGCGCTTGTACTGAGTGATAATTGTTCTGTAAACATCTTGTAAAATCCAACTCAAATCTTAAATAAAAATTAGTTCTTAATATTTAATCGCCGCTATCTCACCGTCACATTGTCCGCTACGGAGCGCAAGGAGGAGCAGATGGCCCAACTGCATGGAATACAGGATAGCAACGACAACAGCAATGGCAGAACACAGTGTAAATAACTAAATATCTGTCTTTAATACTGTGCATATATCATCAAATGTCAAAGTCTGGAAATACAGCCGTTAAGCCTTCACACAATCGTTATACTCAATGTCCTCGTTATCGGTCTGAACTTTAATACTGTTCGTGGCAAAACCTGCATTAAGAACAGCGTGTTTGCCTATTAGACTTCCGTCTTAAAATTGTATCTTGGGAGGGTGGGGGATACCACTAGTTGTAAGTGATTTTGGCAAGGTGTTAATCATAAATTGTTGTACATATAAATACTGCGGTGACCCCTGTGCGTAATGCAGCATGATGGCACTGCTGGAGAGAAAGAGACTTTAGGGACCATGACGATCACTGGCTAATATGACGATTCAAATTCCCTAAAGCTGTGCTTTTGGATCTATCAGGCCCGTATTAAGACAATGTGGTGCACTATACCTCCTTTACTCGTGCTGGCACAAATATCAGACATAATCAAGGGGATTTCTCAAATGTAATTTACTAACTTATCCAACTACATACATGTTGGCATATGAGCAGTGAGCACTTTATTCAAATGTCTCAATTCAAAATGTCTATGTATTCAAAAAGCCAAAATCAATACTATATATTGCAGCATTGTGGGTCGGTCAAATATGTATTTTCCGACTTTATTTCACGGGCCCTGAATGCAACTCCTCTGATTGTTCAAAAACTTTCAAAAGCATCATGGGAAACCTTCAACTGCTTTAGCATCACAGCTAACGACAATACAAGGACCTGAAATGAATAAGATATGGACAAAAGACTATCAATATTAGATCGAAGAATATGGATTAATTGCACAAAGTCCTCTGAAAGAAATACATGTTCTAGGAAAAGAAGCGCAGCCTGTCGACTGGTCTTTTACACTTTTCTGCTTACTGAATAAACTCACGAAGCGTACCTGTTAGTGTTGATGAACTGACCGAAGAGCCGGTTAATTAACCCGACTCGTGTCACTGAACTGGGAGAATCGAGTGGCATACGTCAATGAACCGACTCACTCCTGTTTTTTTCCTTTACCTCATTCATGCTGTTGTGTGTAGCTGGTATTCTTCTGCTACTGTGTGTGTAGTAATCTAGCTCATTAGTGCCTCCACTGGAGTGGTGGTGGTAGAATCAGGAAATGAGCTACCTAGACCCAGACCGCGCACCAGGCTACTGAACGAGACCGAATGTAACCGTGCAACTGGCTGGCCCGCTCAAGTCTTATGTAATCAAGCGGTGTCTTGGTTCTCGGCAAGTTTGAGTTATTAACCAAGCCTTGTTTCTGGTGCATCTTAGATGATTGGGTTCATGGCAATTCACACATTATCGACGGGGAAGTACATCACATACAAATACACGTCACGTTATCTTGGTAATTATGTTAAGTTAAATGTTAGAGAAGTGAATGTTGCTACATGTTAGGTAGGCTGTCATGAGGAGACCGCGCACCAGCACTATTATTATTATTGTGAAATTAGTGTTCATAAACGAGTAATGTATGGTCTTTCAACAATTTCAAGTGAATAATATAACAACGGAAAATGTTGTTAAAGCTTGTGTCATATGGTGCCCCCCCCACTGGTTGTGAATGGTTGGTGCCCCTGGGCACTGACCCAAGTGCCCTTATGGATAATCCGGGCCTGGGATCTATGTACTGAATTGGGTCCAGTAGAGAGGGCAATGCGCCAGAACTTTGCCATCCCGGTCCAAATATAGGTCCTCGCCTCTATGGGGGCGACCGGCTGTTTGCAGAGGGAACTGGCAGGCAGCTGTGTATTTTGTTATTAATATATAAATAGTATATAATCTTCAACTTTATCACTAAGGCTTGTTTGGATATAATATATAGTTCTGTTAAATCTTATCATATAGGTCTGGTATGTCCCTGTGTGCCGTAATGCCTGCCGTTTTGGGCGGTGTTATTAATATCTAAGTCTAAAGTCTATAGATCAGGTTTCCCTACACTGTGCAAGCACAGGCCAACATTATAATTCAATTTGCAGTAATTCCCGAGCGTCTGAGAAGTTTTTTGCTTTTTCCCGCCAGTCGTCATGATTCGGCTTAAAGGAACATGCCGACTTATTGGGAATTTAGCTTATTCACCGTAACCCCCAGAGTTAGACAAGTCCATACATACCCTTCTCATCTCAGTGCGTGCTGTAATGCTGTCTGACGGCTCCAGCGGCATCAGGCCAGCACAGAACATGCAGGTGAATGGTTCCAGTAATCCTACTGCTCCAAATAAGTGACAAAATAACACCAACATGTTCCTATTTACATGTTGTGATTTATAAAGTCACAGGGCCAGATTTACTAACACTGGCGCAGTTTGCGCTGCGTCTGTTTATGCGAGTTCGGTAATAGCGCACGCTATGCTTCCACATTTTGCGTAGTATTTATCAACCCTGACACCCATCAGCCAATCAGCGTCTTTCTCCGCCCACTATACCGTAAATTGCGCTGTAGCAAAGCGCAACTGGTGCTATGATACGGCTGAGTGCAGACTGCGATATTCCCACTGCTGATGCTATGACTGTTTGAAATGATCCTGATGCCAATATATTTGTAATGTAGCGAGGAGTTTAACAACTGCTGGAATGGGATGTGAACGCTGAGTGGGAGATTCAATTTCATCTTTGATTTCTTCCAGTAACTCTAATATTGCATGGCTGCTTGATCTGTAACGCTAAATGATGTGTTCACTAGGGGTGGTACGGTTCATGAAAAAACACCCGAACCGCTCGGTTCGCTAGTCTCGGTTCGGAGCATGTGTGTACCGCACGGTTCGTCAGTACACTGTTAATGGTCACTAACCTCTTAGTGCCGTAGTGCCCACTTTATACACCTATGTTAAAACACTTACTGGAAATGACGAGCGGGATGGGCGTGACAAACGCAACCCATGGCAGCTGATTGGACGATTGCGTCACATGGGTCTGGCTGGACCCAAATTTTAAAAGAGACTGTCATGGCGGCTCGTTCAGAATACGATCTCATATTGTACTAAAATAGTTCACCGAAACGTGTTTCTGAAAACATTTTAAGCGAGAAATAGGCCATGCAGTTGCTGAATCTGTCTTCATTTCAGATCGACAAAGGTCAGTTTAAAAGATTTTCTTCAGATTTGGAGAGACACCGAGCCGACCGCTCCTCAAGTGGAGTGGGGTGCTGCTGCAGGTCACGTCACGTCACCTGCAGAAATGTCAGGTGGGAGAGAGGCTGCCCGGAGCTGGAGGATGAGCCAGCGTCGTTTATAGTCTGGTGTGTGGGAACATTTTGGATTTCACGTTACCTATGATGAAATAAAACAATATAGAACTGCCACTGTGTGCACGTTTTGTGCAACATGCATTCAATATGCTAATTTTAGCTATATGCTGAAGTATATTCTGGAGTGATAAAGAAAAAATAAGAACCGTACTGAACCGAAAACCGTGACCCTAAAACCGTGATACGAACCGAACCGTGGGTTTTGTGAACCGTACCACCCCTAGTGTTCACTGACAAAGTGTGATTCTTGTGTTAACGATATTTTCAGCCTCGCCTATGTCTTCGTCTTGCTCAGATTACTGTTGCCATTTCACCTGCGGCATAAAGGTCTACGAGGAAACTCGATTGCGGCTGGTTCAGACCTGCTTTTAAGAGGCGGAGAATTTCCCCCGCAGAATAGAGGCGCGCTCCTACTGACAGTCTTTGTAAATACCAAAGAATATAGGTTTAGGCGCACTTTGCGCTTATCCTCCCACCTTTTTGGGTGGAACTCCCACTTTCCCCGCGACCCTCCCACGAACGCATATTGAAAGCGCAACTTGTCTCTTCTCGCTCATGTGGCAGGCAATCTGCGATTTTACCCAAGTGCGCCCTGTTTGTAAATAGCCCGCATCGGTTACGTCCGTCTTTGCGACCAATTAGCGCCTGGAAACAGGCGCAAACGGCTTGATAAATCTAGCCCTCAGCGTGTACAAAAAAACAACGTAACATGAGACACAGCCATCTTCTAACAGTAAACAAACCGGGAACTATATTCTCAAGCGGAAGAATATAGTACTTGGGCGGAGTGATATGCTCGCAGCAAGCCTGTATAGTTCATTATAATATAGTTCCAAGTTTGTATACTGTTAGAAGACGGCTGTGTCTCATGTTACGTTGTTTTTTGTACACGCTGTGACTCTATAAATCACAACATGTAAATAGGAACATGTTGGAGTTATTTTGTCACTTTTGTCACAATTCGGAGCAGCAGGCTAGTTGGAACCAGTTACCTGCAGGATCTGTGCTAGGCTAAGCTAATGCTGGAACCATCAGGCAGCGTTACAGCACGCACGGAGATGAGAAGGGTATGTATGGACTTGTCTAACTCTGGGGGTTACGGTGAATAAGCTAAAGTCCCAATAAATCGGCTTGTTCCTTTAACGAAAGAACAACTACCAGTGGGATTAACATACTGATCAGCATTCATGAGGTGCTTTGCATTGACTATTTATCGTTAAAATGGGCGTGTACAAGGCGGGATAAGAGGCTGATTCACATTGGCACACTTGTGGGTAATCTGTGATTTATAAAGGGAATATTCCTTACAGATCAAATCTGAATTTCTTTTGGCGTACGCCATTTTTGGCTTTTGAGTGTCCGTACACTTTTAGTAAGGATCCTACGCACAGTTTTATAAATGAGACCCAGGATTCTCAGTGAAAGGAAGGTTTTCTGGCGGCCGTTCATTTCACGCCACACAGGATTACCAGGTTCAGGAATTGCAGCTGGATGGTTTACAGGGGCTTGGTCACCAGCCATGCTACTTCCTTGTACTTGACCTCTACCATGTCCGTTAAGATTCACATGTCTGACCTCTGCCTCGTTGCTTCGTTCAACCTGTATATAATGATGAATAATTAGAATTACTATATTAATTATTTTTTATTCAACAGTTACTCAGTAATTATATCATTCAATATTTCTGGGCTTTTCCTTATCTTGTCTTACCTTTATCACCTCTGGCAGGTAGGAATGGAGAATGTGACCTTGACTCTCTAAACTAGGAAACAATACACAGTATAATATATGAATATCAGTTTGGTAAAAATGATAAATGCCTAAATTGTAAGATAATAATAGATGCTGAGAATAGTGCTAACATACTATCAAGCTAATCTAAATTATCATGTCTTACCTCTTGCAACTCTGAAGGGTGGGAATGAAGGAGACCTGGGCCTTGAATCCCTTAACCCTGTCTAAAATATTACAGTAAAATATTTAAAATATCAGTTTGGTAAATATGTGCACAAAATAAGATACATATATTTCTATTTTATTTTCTCTCACAAGTTAGACATTTAGTAGATTATTATATCTTATTAAATATAATAATCATACGATCTAAGTCACATTAATGTTACGCATACAATATTTATTTTTTGCACTTTCTGCACTCAGTCCATTCAGCCTCATTTTTCTCATGTTAAACAGATATTTTGTATTGTTTTGTTTAGGTGTGCACCAACAACCAAGGCAAATTCCTTGTAGGCTAGGTGTTACTTACCTGGCAATAAACCGTTTTCTGATTCTAACATTACTATCAAACTAAATAAAACACTTTCTTTATTATCGTGTTTTACCTCTTGCATCTCTGGCGGGTGGGAATTAAAAACGAGATGTCTCCGGTTTACGCAGATCTTTTTCTTCACTTGTTTTTGGACGCTGCAGTGCTATACTTTTTCACAGGATCCGCAAGAGCGCCCCCCACCATATAACAGCGAAAACACGGATTGCCAAAAATGTGTTAAGGTGTATATGTGTGTGATTCTGTGGGACTATTGAATTATAGAGGGGCGATGGAAAGGAGGGAAGGCTCAGCCTACAAGCTCAGTGATGCTTGTCGATCGTAGGGTTGACATGTTTTGTTCAGCCTCTGTTATCAATGTTTCATAACCTCTGAGGCTGAGAACATTGTTCAGTGAACTGTCATGCTCCTGGGAGCTTCATTTTCTTCTGCTGTGTGGTTGTGGGATTAGCAGATCCACATCAAATGCACCACACCAAAACCTACAGATTATCTGGATGTTTCTTTGAGTTAGCTAATTTTTCAGCTACTATCATGTAGGGGTGGGAATCACCAGAGACCTCACGATAACTATATCATCATGATAGTTCTGTCACGATACAATATTATTGTAATTTTAAACACATTGCAATATTCCGTGATGTATTGCAATTTATTACCTTTTTCCAACTTCAATTTTTTTTCCAATTTCAAATTATGTCCCCAAAAGGAAACTTTGTCAACATCTGTTTTATGAAAAGAAAAGAACTTTCTCTGTTTATTCATCTCACTTCAATTTTATTGCTGCAAAATGGGATTGTCACCGCTAGCATTTTCAATGTAAGCTTAAACAGCCACTAACTTTAATGTTACAGCCAAACTGCTTGTTGTCGTTATGACGTGACACACACACACACACACACACACACACACACACACACACACACACACATACACACACACACACACACACACACAGCCTCCCTCCCTTCCTGAGAGTCCCTGTTTAATTTGCCTACTCCTTACCACATCGTCATCTACTCTCTCTTCCATCTTTTTCTCACTCGCTCCCATGGCCCTGTCATGGTCATTCTCCTCCTCCTCGGCTTCTTCCCTGTCATGATGTTGTTTCTGCTTCTCTGTATAGCCAGCCACCTCTCCTCCTCCTCGGCTTCAGGTAATGCTGATGTTGAAGCAGCTACTACAGCCCCAAACATGTCCGAAGTTTTTGAGGAATCCGCCTGTAGATTCTTAATCTTTTTCTCCTGTAATTTCTCTTCACCTCCCCTGCACTTTGGTGGTCGTTTGTCCATTTTAACGTGGATGCTAAACTTCCAGCATAACTATTACAGCTTGTGTGTCAGGGCCGGGAGGCGTGGCCATAGTGGGATTCGTAAATTTGCGGCCCGGAGTGCGGAAGTGGGTTCCTGGATTTGATTGGGTCAGGCCAATGCCAATAAAGAAAATTAACCATAATTCTTTATGGGCCGGCCCGGCCAAAAAATTTAAAAAGGCCTATTTATATCGGCGATTCGGCCCAAAAGTGCGTCGGCCCACAGGGAAAATGCCCGGTATGCCAGATGGCCAGTCCAGCCCTGAGTGATGGGTGTTGTAGCTCTAGCCAGTGATAAATCTTAGAGCGGAGTGATAAATTGTGTCCAGGCGTTTGAGATTAGATGGAGCAGCACTTCTATGAATAACGTCACCATAATCAAATTAATATTTTTTAGTTAGGTCAAATGTAGGCTACAAAGGACCATTTATTTCAAACATAGCCCCTACTAACAACCAGAATAGTTCAAAATGATTCAGCAGACCCAAATAAACCCACAAACACAAGCAATTGCAGTTCAATACAGTGTAATATACAACGCCGTGCCCAAACAAACCCCACAATTCAAATATCAATAAGTAGGCTCGTTCGAGATGAGCCAGATCTGCTCAGAATCTATCACCGGCGATCGGCGCCCAATGCATGCCGGTTAGATTTGTGTCCGACTTGATCCCGACTTGCTCTGACGTCATGCACACGTGGGCAACGATAATCTCACGAGACCAAGGCGGCCGCAGTTCTGAGACGCAGGTAGCGCAGTTGCTTTTCACCAATTGCATGAGCCAGGCGGATGCAGGCAGACCCAGTGCATGCTGGGAAACGCCGGCCTCTCAGCTGATCGAACAGCTGATTGGTTCAGAATCGACTCAACATGATGACGTTTTATATAAACTTTTTATTGATTTTGAATCGGAGGGATTTTAACTGTTATTTGTCTGATTTTAAAGGCTTATTGTGTACAGAACACATGTTGTGAGGCTGATAGTGATGTTTACAAGTCAGAGAGACTAAATCTGATCAGATTACAGATCATCTACAGTCTGTTGGTAATTAAAATCAGCAACAGATCTCATGTAGAGCATTCTGACAGCTACTCTGTTATAATAAGAACAACTGGAGACTGTGTAGGATCTGATATATGGGTCTGATAACATTTTATTAAATCGGAATCGGACCACAGTGTTTATGTCACTTCCTGTTCAGCCTGAAGACTGCTGGAATCAGCTGGAAAACTGTCGGACTTGAGAGCGGATTTTTGTCACCGCCCCCGGCTGCTCCCGCCTGCTTCATCTCGAACGAGCCTAATGAGTCCTTCCCTCAACACCGCACAAACAGTTCTATACGGGAAAAATTTGTCTTCTCTCAGCATCAAAAAGTTCTCATAACAAAAAATAGTCTCAAGTTCCCTGCTGGAAAATGAAAACTAAAATCTTGTGTTTATTAGGCAATAATGGCCAGTAATCTGGTTTTGGCTTCGGGGACTGCAGGCTGTGAGCGTGGTGATATGGTTTCCTGCTACAGTCACAGAAGAAGGGTGGATGATGGAGTAATCTTCTTCTTGAGGACATGAGTGACCGCGCCATCTTGGTTTGAAAGTTTCGGCATAATTATCGAGGCGGTCTGGGGGTGTGTCTGTGATGCAGGACGTGTATGATGGAAGGCAGCGATCGCTACCAAGGTTATTATAGTTTTTCATTAGTTTTTATTTTTATTGACTTTTTGTTTTCAAATTCAGTTTAGTTTTAATTAGTTTTAAAAGCGGGTTGGCTAGTTTAGTTTATTTTTTGAAAATGCTTAGTTTTAGTTAAGTTTTAATTAGTTTTAGTGTTAGTTTTCGTCTTTTTATGTAATATGTGTTATTTGTCAGGGGAACAATTCAAAAAGGTCAGAAAAAGTATTGTGTAATAAAAACTCAACAAAAACATCATACAATTTTAGAAATATATTTTTAACAATAATACCAGTACATAAAATGTACATGTGGGCACAAATATGTAAACTGTCTACACAAGACGCCGCAGTAAGTGCAAAATGTGTAAGTGACATGTGCCAGGAAAAAACCTAAATAGCCAATAGACTAAAGAAAACATACATGAACAGCATGTATTCAACCCATTTTTGAGCCACACATGACATTGCTGTTAGAGTGTCAGGGAGCTCAATCTGAGAAAAGAACATGAAAAAATAAAAATAAACTCTAGAGGGTCAACACATTCAGATCCATCTCAAAATTAACTAGGCTACTCAATGAATTGGACTGCCCGCATTAGATGCATGTGCTGGTCTATGGCAAATAATTGCAGTTGAATAGCAATACAATACTGCATATGTTGTACTTGACATCATTAATTAAGAGTGAATATTTTGGACACTTCAAATACACGTGTACCTGGTAGTACACTGAGAGTCAGACAGCTGGCAAGATACTGCACCATCTCAGCTGGAAGCTGATTTGGTTGGCTTTTCTATGTTAAGTTTACATAGATTTGTGTCCAACACAAAAGATTTTTTTAAATACAGCTTTTCAAGATTGTTAGTGCGTGTGTGCCATGGGTGTGTGCGTGAGTGTGTGTGCATGGGAGAGATGGCTTTACTTCAATCAAGCAATAATTAGGGACCGAGCGGACCGACGCGGACCGTGGCGAAGGCCCTATTGAAACTGAAGGAATTCTTCATTTCCTTCGGGAAATGAATCACCTTTTTTTTTTAGGGGCTTAATATACTCAAAAACTCACCAAAATTGGCAGTCGTATCAAGTCTGGTGAAAATGTACGTATTTTAAGGGTTTCGGGAATAGTCACAGAAAAATGGCTCGCTAGCGCCTTCTACAATATTTAAAAAAATGGAGCCCCTGCTGTACGTTTAATGTAGACTTACAAAACGTGGTACACATATGTAGCATGTCAAGACGTACAAAAAAGCTCATTGGAGCCATACCCTAAACCCAACAGGAAGTCCGCCATTTTGAATTGAAAGTTTGAAATAAGTGTGATTTTGGCCATTTCCACATGTCGTACTTTAACGAACTCCTAGAGATTTCATCCGATCAACTTAAAATTTGGTCTGTGCCTTTTAAGAACTTAAAGATGAAAAGTTATTAAATGAAAAACTTTTCGTCATAGGGCATGGCCGTGGCGGGGTCGGCCATTATATGTGTTTCACCATCGAAAAAGGAAGTGGGTGTAACTTGAGTGTACATTGTCTAATTGGCTCGAAACTTTTCAAGATTCATAAGAGTCCAACCCTGATGACATCTACAGGCCGATATTGGCTCAAAGTCATAGCGCCCCCTAGTGGCAACAGGAAGTAGACCTAAAAGTCAAGGTGCTATACTTTAACGAATTCCTCCTAGAGATTTCATCCAATGGACTTCAAATTTGGTCTGTACCATTTCAACACCTTAAAGATGAAAAGTTATTAAAAGAAAAACTTTTCGTCAAACGGTGTGGGCGTGGCATAGCGGCTATTTTGAGTGTTTAGCGATGAACGAGAATGTGGCTGTAACTAGAGTGTACATTCTCCATTCTGCTTGAAATTTCCAATGGTCAACAAGAGTCCAGGCCTGAGGACATCTACAGGCCAATATTTACTTTTGGTCATAGCTGGCAACAGGAAATCAGCCTTATAAGACAAACATCATCCGATTTACATGAAACTTATGTGTGGTCTACATGTGATACTGAGCCACCCCTATATTTTAACCACGCCCATGTACTCAGGCCACGCCCACTTCCATAACGTTTAAGGTAGAGTCTTGTGTGAGGTATCATTGACCTTAGCAGAGTTCCTTTGTCATTGGTCGTGATTTGGCACACCGCCTATGTTTAAACCACGCCCCCTTTCCTAACTGGTAACCCGTTCAAGGTAGAGTCTTGTGTGAGGTATCATTAAACTCAGCAGAGAGTTCCTTTTTTATTGGTGACGATTTGCCCCGCCCCATATACTTAAGCCATGCCCCCTTTAATAATTAATGACCTGTTTCTTGTACACTATAGTGTGAGGTATCATTGAACTCAACAGATAGTTCCATTTTCATTGGTCATGTTTTGACCTGCCCCCTATGCTTTAGCCACGCCCCCTTTAACAGCTAATGAACTGTATGACGTAGAGTCTTGTGTGAGGTATCATTGAACTCAGCAGGGAGTTCCCTTTTCATTGGCGACAATTTGCAGTGTCTGAGTGCAAATGCATGGTCGCAAGGAGCGGCGTCCGCCAGTAACCCTGACTCGCACAGAGGCGCGAGGGCCAGTCCAACGCTGCTTGCAGCTTTAATTATTATTATTATTATTATTATTATTATTATCAACCAGGGCTCTATTTCAGAAAGCAAGTTTAGTGAAAACTCTGAGTTTGTTAACACTGAGATGAGGGAAACATTGGGTTTTCTGTCTCAGAAAGAGAGGTAACTTCACCTCAGTGTCAGTTACTATGGTAACTGAGCCTGTGAACCTAACATGGTCGGGAGCAGGTTTTCTTCAAGAAACCTTGAGTTTGTCTCAGTCTACTCCCTCTGACACCAGCCCAGCCTGCTGACACCGCCCTCTTTCATTTCCTCATTCATTCATTCAGTCTCTATCAGGCGCATCTCCATTCATGCTGCCTTTTTATTGTGGTTGTGAACCTACTCTGAGTTGATTGAACCAACTCATATCAGCTGTTCTGAAACCGAAAACTCAGAGATTCCCATCTCAGCGTAAATCAACTCAGAGATCAGGGTTAGACTCAGAATTTGTTAAACCTCCTTCCTGAAAATGTCCCTATGTCAAGCCCCTGCAAAGGCTAAGCCTGAGAGGCAGTGGGGCTGCAGGAAGTAGTCTACAAGATACGAGACCTGACTGAAAAGGAGGTTTGAGGGCTGTGGGTGGCTGGCGTGAGACCAGTGGAGGTGTCGGTAAGAACAGTTCTTGTCCAATCACTTTCAATTCCACAATTCTTTTATTCCAAGCATTATCAAGAAGACAGGTTACAGGTTTGTATGGTTACGTGTTTGGGTGTGTGGTTTCTGAGGGGGAAGGATATGGGATATAGTTAGTATCACAAAGTCACAAACAAGGCCACAAGAAACATACATACATTGCTCTGTTCGTAACCTAACAATGAATAGAACTACTCAAATGCACATATCTTAGGTAACTCAAACGAGCAATGTAAACCTATTTAACTTTCAACTGTTCAATATACAGCACCTTTAAACAGCACAAACAGGGATACAGGAGAGCCACTCGCCTTATAATTAAATGAGCACTTTCTTTCAGAGTATGTCAAAAAAACTATGGAACTTACATAGAGCAATAACGCACACAAGGCAGGAAACACAGCATGTCCAGCGTCAAGATCCTCCATGTGGTTTGGAACAAAGGAAGGGCTGTGTGCACAGGTGCTGCCTATTTGAGTCTGTGGCTGATTGAGGCAGATTGATTGCAGGTGTGGTAAACTACAGATGGAACTGAGTGGCAAAGTATAGGGGGCGTGGCAACTGCAGGACAGAGCTGGAATCTTCCAAACAGCCGCCCCCAAATTTGCATTGCAAATTTGTTAGAGTAGAAGGTCATGGGGGTTCAGGTAGGGCAGGGAGTGGGATGAGGCGGGCAACTGGTCTTGTATACAGTTTATCCCCCACTTTGACATCTGCAACCCTACAACGCCCATCCTTGCCGGGATGGAGGGACATCACTCTACCTACTGGCCAGAGTGATCGGGGAAGCTGAGGGTCGAGAATGAGGACAACAGTATTTGGTTGGAGGTCAGGATTATCAGTGCGCCATTTCTGTCTAGACTGGAGAGAGGGAAGATAATGTCTGAGGAAGTGGGCCCAGAAATGGTCTGAAAGAATCTGACTATGACGCCATTGCCGGCGGCTGCGCTGCTCAGAGTCAGGATAAGTTACCAGGGGGAGGGAAGAGTCATGCCGCCCCATGAGCAACAGGTTAGGGGTCACTGGATCAGGATCCGCAATGTCAGAGGAGACATAACCTAGGGGCGTTGAATTGAGGATGCCTTCGATTTCAATCATCACTGTGCGTAGCACCTCTTCAGTGACCGCTTGGGTGCCCAGGGTAGTCTTGTCTCGTGCGTATTTCACGCTCCCATGTCCCGCCGAAGTGGGGTGCATGTGGGGGGTTGAACTTAAAGGAGATCCTCTGTGTGGCCAGGATTGCTTGGAGGTCAGGGGTTAGGGATTGGTAGGTTTCCTGTAGCTCCCTGTTGCCTCCGATAAAGTTGGTACCTCTGTCAGAAAGCAGCTCAGAAGGTTTGCCTCGGCGAGCTACAAAGTGCCTTAGTGCCATCAAAAAGGAATCCGTATTCATGTAACTGATAAGATCAAGATGTACACACCTAGTCGTCAGGCATTTGAAAATGATCCCCCACCTCTTCTCAGTTCGCCTGCCAATCTTCACAGTGTAGGGCCCGAAACAATCCATCCCGGTGGAATAGAAGGGAGGTTCGTGGAGGCGTAGGCGAGCAGGTGGGAGATCGGCCATTTGGGGAATAAGGGGTCTGGCACGGGACTGCTGGCACTTAGCATACCTGTGCTGATGTTTCCTGACCGCCTCACGACCCCTCAGGATCCAGAATCGTCTCCTCAACTCAGCAAAAACCCTCTCTGGACCAGGATGGTGTAGGCGGTTGTCACATTCTTTGATTATGAGTTTTGTGATATGATGGGCAGGGTCCAGTACAATTGGATGTATGGCCTCAGGGAGCCGGTCACTGCTTTGCCATAACCTTCCGCCTACTCGAATGAGACCTGATGCTGGATCCAGTTCTGGAGCAAGGGAGAGGAGACGACTGACATTTGGAAAGGGTTTGTGGGTCTGAAGGCATGCCAGATCATCCCGAAAAGAATCCAGCTGGGCCTGTCTTAGGATAGCGATTTCCGCATCAAGGTAGGTTTTAGGGGTGCACAATATATCGACTCAATACCGTTATCGCGATATCACGTTGCGCGATATTATACCGGAAGTCTCGCGATAATTACGCAATATTTTGTTTACGTTGCATCCCGCCCGACATGTAACCAAAGAGTATAGAAGCAACCGAGAAGCAACAAGAGGAGAAACTCAACAGAACATTGTGTTGCATTCGGTCCAAGATGGCGGAGCTGCACTCAATAGACTGTTCCATTGCAAGCTGCAGCACAACGTTCTATTGAGTTTAGCCTCTTGTTACGTCTACACTCTTTGATGCACCTCTCGAAAAATACACATCACTTGGTAGCGTTGCAATTCCCCGACTCGTTTCCTGGTTTTCCTTCTCCATAAACAACATGACATCAAGGAGAGGGTTAACTTCTCCTGCTCCAGATTTCCCACCGTGTTCAGAAAGAACAGAGGAGACACTTTGGTTCTCTCACTATAACGTTAGAGTCGCTACTCACTCCGAAGAAAAACGCCGTCACTCTCTCATGTCTTCCTCGCTCTACCACACACACACACACACACACACACCGGCTGGCTCGACGCACACACCAGCGGAGAAGTATAAACAAACATCAGCTGCGTGGAGCGCCTTATTGAGGTGCCACTTAAATGCCTGCGCTTCTCTCTGATGATCCGAAAACGGACGTTAGAGGGAACTCAACTGAAACATCGCCGACGGGAGGCTAGTTAACAAACACTTGGCATTAGCGTTAGCTAGCTAGTTAGCGCTACACCTGACAGCAGGTAACGTTAGCTAGCAGTTAACCAAGCATTTTAACAGAGTAAAACATGAGGTTAAAATGCTGACAGCTAAACGGTGAAGAGTGTGTCTGTATTTCACTTGAGATAACTGTAACACCAGACTGTAGCTGCCGTTGTCTGAAAAACAGCACAGACTGTCAGCCTCGCCAGCCTCGTGGTGCATTCAAAGAAATTGTAAAATACCCTTTTCCCAGCCAGTGTATTTTTTTTGTCGTTAACAGGAATTTACTGGTGAAATAAGATATTGTTATAAGTTATTGTTATTACATTTTTAATAAATCATTACATTTTGAATATATATATATATACATTCTTTCAATTCAGGCAACATTTTAAATGTATTGTTTTAGCACTGGGAAATATGAAATCTATTTTTGATGCGTTTTCCCATAACTTTGGTAATTTTGCATATGTTTAAAAATATCAAAATTAATATCGATATCAAAATATTCAGTATCGATATCGCAATATCACATTTTTTTCAATATCGTGCACCCCTAGTAGGTTTCTGCCGATGGTGTTGTAGGGGGCTCTGCCACCCCATGATGGGAGGCAACAGTGGAGTTGAGGAGATCCTGAAAGGTAATGAACTGGGTGGGGTCAGGAATGGAAGGGTTTAGGCCAAGGAATATCGCACCACAGAAACTGGGCTTGCGTAGCTCTACGGGATCTTCGAACTTATCTATTGTGGGGCTAGTTGGCCACAGGTCAGGGGGTTGCAGGAGGAAGGCAGGTCCTTTGTTCCACCTGCAGGGCTTACTTAGGTCAGACAGCTGCTTCCCTCTAGTCAGATCATCAGCTGGGTTGTTCTGGGAATCCACATAGCGCCATTCCTGGCCTTTAGTGAGTTCCTGGATTTCAGCCACCCTGGTTTCAACAAAGACCTTATAGCGGCATGAGTCTGAGAGAAGCCAATAGAGGACGGTGGTAGAATCACTCCATAAAGTAGCCTGCTTGACATTGAGGGTGAGCTCTGTTTGGAGGAGGTTGAATAGTTGAGCTCCAATGAGGGCTGCACACAGTTCAAGTCGAGGAATGGATAGCTGTTTTTTGGGTGCAACACGGGACCTCGCCATTAGGAAGGCCACATCCACATGCTGACCATTAATGGTGCGCATGTAGGCGACTGCACCATAAGACTGCTCTGACGCATCACAGAAGATGTGCAGGTCTTGGACGGCTGAGAGGGGATCAACTGTCGGAGGGGTGAGACAACGGGGCAGTACTATGGTGGAGAAATTAGGGAGTACTCCTTCCCAGGAAAGCCAGGCTTCTAGGATGTTGTGGGGAAGGTTTGGGTCATCCCATTCTCTTGCCTTTGCCCAAAGGTGCTGGACTATGATCTTAGCTCTTGTTGTGTAGGGGAGGATATAGCCAAGAGGATCGTACTGGCTCGCAAGAACCCTGTAGATGTGACGCATAGTTGGAATAGTCACTTCAATGGCTCTGTGCCTGTATTTCAGGGTGTCTGTCTGGCAATTCCAGTGGAGGCCAAACGTCAACTCCATGGGATCCAGGAAAGTATGGTGTGACAGCCAGAGCTCTGCCTGGTCTGACCTGGCATCGGGAGGGAGGTTACAGATGACTTTGGGGTCATCACTGGCCCATTGCCTGATCTCAAAGCCACCAGAGGAGAGGGTTGTGCGCATGCAGTGAAGGAGGTCCTTAGCTTCCTCTGATGTGGGGAGACTTTGAAGGCAGTTATCCACATAGAAACAATGCTGTATGGACTGGGTAACACTCTCATCTGCCTGCGCATCCTTGGCGATCCTCTGGAGGGCATAAATGGCACAGCATGGGCTAGCGGTGGTGCCAAATGGGATGACTTGCCATTCATACACAGTTGGAGGGGAGCTACTGTCCAGGTCACGCCAGAGGAAGCGCAGAAGGGGTTTATCTCGGGGTAGCAGGCGCACTTGGTGGAACATGGATTTAACGTCTCCACTGATGGTAATCTTGTGCTGCCTGAAACGGAGGAGGACTCCAAGAAGGGAAGGCCCAAGGGTTGGACCAGGGAGCAGCTGTGTATGCAGGCATTGATTCTGATAGGAAAAGGAACAATCAAACACAATGCGGTCCTTTCCATTATGACACAATGTGGTGAGGTATGTACCAAGACTCAGGAGCATCTGCTATTTCTTCAGATGGGGATAACTTCTTGACATACCCAGAATCCACTAACTTCTGGATTTCTTTAGTATAGGTCTTCGCCTGTGGGGGGTTCTGGAGCAGTCGTCGTTCACAGCTGCGAAGACGGGACATAACTGCTTCCTTAGGGGCCTTCAGGGGGGGCCAGGGATCTGCTCGGAGGAGAGGTGTGGCATACCGTAGGACACCATCAACAGGAATATGGATGGTTTGAGTCTCCAGCTGTCGTATTGCATCTTGGTCCTGGGACTCTGATCTTCAGTGAGCTGGAGGAAGTCATCACATTTACTGACATGATGTTCAGGGCAGTTACAGTAAGCAGACACTCCACCATGTGTGGGACGAGGTGGTGGGGGAGGCTGTCTGGCTCTAGTAGGGGCAATCTGGACTTTAGGGGAGATCACTTGGGAAGGAGTCTTGCTACCATGGAGTATGGTTGTAGCTCGGTAAGAGGGTTGTGGCCTCGGTCTGGCAAGCTGAAGGGTTCTACTGAAGGGACTACATGAGAGTCATGTGCTGGTGCTCTCCCAGAAGAGACGGATGAGGGAGGGTCTATCGCTGGCTCCGGCTCTTCTAGTAGTTCCAGCTCTTCCTCTTCATCATACTCGCTGGGTTGTTGAGGTGGATCTTCATCCTCCTCATACTCGTGCTGTGGTTGGTACTGAGGTCCAACACCACAGATGTCGTCAGAGGGAAGGGGTTGAGACGCTGTTGCTTCATCAGCGGGATGCCGTGACCGCTGGCCATATTCCATGACGTAGTCATCGTAGCGAACAGGACGTGGGGCTTGGCGGTGCGGACGACGCCGAAGCAACGAAGGCAGGGAGTGACTGGACATCTCCAATGGTCTTCAATACTCCAGCTCGAAGGACCATGAAAAGGAGGTTTGAGGGCTGTGGGTGGCTGGCGTGAGACCAGTGGAGGTGTCGGTAAGAACAGTTCTTGTCCAATCACTTTCAATTCCACAATTCTTTTATTCCAAGCATTATCAAGAAGACAGGTTACAGGTTTGTATGGTTACGTGTTTGGGTGTGTGGTTTCTGAGGGGGAAGGATATGGGATATAGTTAGTATCACAAAGTCACAAACAAGGCCACAAGAAACATACATACATTGCTCTGTTCGTAACCTAACAATGAATAGAACTACTCAAATGCACATATCTTAGGTAACTCAAACGAGCAATGTAAACCTATTTAACTTTCAACTGTTCAATATACAGCACCTTTAAACAGCACAAACAGGGATACAGGAGAGCCACTCGCCTTATAATTAAATGAGCACTTTCTTTCAGAGTATGTCAAAAAAACTATGGAACTTACATAGAGCAATAACGCACACAAGGCAGGAAACACAGCATGTCCAGCATCAAGATCCTCCATGTGGTTTGGAACAAAGGAAGGGCTGTGTGCACAGGTGCTGCCTATTTGAGTCTGTGGCTGATTGAGGCAGATTGATTGCAGGTGTGGTAAACTACAGATGGAACTGAGTGGCAAAGTATAGGGGGCGTGGCAACTGCAGGACAGAGTTGGAATCTTCCAAACACTGACCCAAGGAACACATAGAGGTCCGCATCTTTTCTTTGTTCAAGGCCGACACCTAAATGGAATGGCCACTCAGGTCAGCCTGCCAGTAGTCTGCCAGACCCTCCTCCACACGCTGCAGAGCTGCGGAGGAGGGTCTGGCTAGTCCACATATCATTTGTCTGCAGCTCATTTTGAGATGTGTGTTTGTGTCTGTGTGTGTGTGTGTGTGTGTGTGTGTGTGTGTGTCTCTGTGTGTGTGTGTGTGTGTGTGTGTGTCTGTGTGTGTGTGTGTGTGTATCTGTGTGTGTGTGTGTGTGTGTGTGTGTGTGTGTGTCTCTCTATGTGTGTGTGTCTCTCTGTGTGTGTGTGTGTGTGTCTCTCTCTGTGTGTGTGTGTGTGTGTGTGTGTGTGTGTGTGTGTGTCTCTCTCTGTGTGTGTGTGTGTGTGTGTGTGTGTGTGTGTGTGTGTCTGTGTCTGTGTGTGTGTGTCTCTCTCTGTGTGTGTATTTGTATAATAGCATTCCAGGATGGGAAAAACATGCTCTGGTTTAGTGGCATTTCTATAAAACAATCACAAACGTCATGGTTGGCGCTAAACTCCGCACGGAGCCGCTGCAAAATAGCCTCATGAAGGAACTTGTTTTGGTGGAGCGTGTACGTTCAAAAGTTGTTTTAGTCGTGCAAGAGAAAACTCACATTTGGACAGATAGTCTGGCTTGGCCGCGGGTTCGGTTCTGACCTGCGGCCCTTTGCTGCATGTCATTCCCCTTCTCTCTACCCTTTCAAGTCTAAGCTGTCCTATCAACAATAAAGGCCTTCAAACATTTCAAGTAGGCTTGTTTGGTATACAAAGTGTTACATAATCTTGCCGCCCCCCCCCTCCCAACGACTAACTAAATTACTAACGATCTTCTAACTGCTGCTGACAAAGGACTTCTCTCCATACTTGTCTTATTAGATCTTAGTGCTGCATTCGATACTATTGACCATACCATCCTGTTACAGAGATTAGAACATTTAGGTGGCATTAAAGGAATCACACTAAGCTGGTTTAAGTCCTATTTCTCTGATCGATCTCAATTTGTTAATATTAATGATAAATCCTCCAAGTACGCTAAAGTTAGCCATGGCGTTCCACAAGGCTCAGTGCTTGGACCAATTCTATTCTCCTTATATATGCTTTCTCTAGGCAATATTATTAGGAAACACCCAATTATACCTGTCAATCAAGCCAGACGAAACCAGTCAGTTAGCTAAACTTCAAGCGTGCATTAAAGATATAAAATCCTGGATGACCTACAATGTTAAACTCAAACAAAACTGAAGTTATTGTGCTGGGCCTCAAGCACCTCCGAACTTAATTATCTAAAGACATAGACATATTGCCCTGGCCTCCAGCACGACTGTCAGAAATCTAGGAGTTATTTTTGATCAGGATATATCCTTTAACGTGCACCTAAAACAAACCTCAAGACGGCCTTTTTCCATCTTCGTAATATTGCCAAAATTAGGAACATCCTGTCGCAAAACAATGCTGGACTACTGTAATTCCTTACTATCAGGTTGCTCAAATAAGTCCCTTAAAACTCTCCAGCTGATCCAGAATGCTGCAGCACGTGTTCTGACAAGAACTAAGAAAAGAGATCATATTTCCCCTGTACTAGCTTCTCTGCATTGGCTTCCTGGAAAATCCAGGATTGAATTTAAAATCCTTCTCCTGACCTACAAAGCTCTAAATGGTCAAGCATCATCATATCTAGAAGAGCTCTTAGTACCTTATTGTCCCACTAGAGCACTGCGCTCCCAGAACTCAGAGCTACTTGTGGTTCCTAGAGTCTCTAAAAGTAGAATGGGAGCCAGAGCCTTCAGCTACCAGGCTTAACTGCTGTGGAACCAGCTCCCAATTTGGGTTCAGGGGGCAGACACCGTCACCACATTTAAGAATAAACTGAAAACCATACTCTTTGATAAAGCTTATAGTTAGGGAGTGAGGAGTTGAAGTGTCCGCCTAACTCGGCCCACCTGCTTCTCTTCATAGTCATCAAGTTAGGGAATGAGGAGTTGCAGAGTCTGCCTAACCTGGCCCACCTGCTTCTCTTCATAGTCATCAGATTTATCTATCATAATCAATAATATAGTGAGAGTAGAGGGAGGCAGGCCAGTACTGCCCGATCCGGTTGGGGAGAGTTCAAGCCCGACCAGGCACCTCTCCTTAACCTGCCTCTCTTAGTTATGCTATTATAAATTCTAGACTGCCGGGGAAGTTCCTTCCTTCCTATGACACACTGAGCTGCTCTCTCATCTCTCTTTTCATTTGTTTCCTTTTGTGTGCATCCTTGTCCCAGAAATGCTTGTTACTAACCTAACTCTGGGGAATTCACTCCCCGGAGTCCTTATGTTTCTTCTTCGCCTAGAATATTGCCTTGGATTAGGGTGGCACCAAGATCTGGGTATTGGGTGCAGCTGTCGCTGTGGACCTGCTACACCCTGCTACGCTCTGCGATTCCCTGCAATGTCCGGCTGCGTCCTGCTGCATCCTGCCGCGAATTACAATAGTCCAGCCTGGAAGTAACGAATGCATGGACTAGTTTTTCAGCATCGTTTTGAGACAGGATGTTCCTAATTTTAGCAATGTTACGAAGGTGAAGAAAAGCTGTTCTAGAGGTTTGTTTTAAGTGGGCGTTAATGGATATATCCTGATCAAAAATAACAGGATATATCGCCCTAGTGCTGGAGGCCAGGGCAATGCCATCCAGAGTAATTATAGCCGCTTTCCGACCGGAGGGATTTTTGCAGTTCCTAGAACATAAAATTCATAGAACTCTTTTTTTCTCGTGTTCTGACTGGACCAATTTGGGGATTTTTAAGTTCCTCTGGCTGCAGTTCCTGTAACTCTTTCAGCTCCTACTTCAGGGCAGGGTCTTTTCGCTGTTCCCTTCTCAGCATAGGGACCTATGTAAACAAGGGTCGGGTTCCACACACACACACACACACACACACACACACACACACACACACACACACACAGAGTAGTTAGTATAACTGCTTAGAAGTGGACTTTTACTATAACTACGTTCCTGTAACATCTTGGTCGGAAAGCGGCTTATATCTTCGTGTAATGAGGTTCGGAGGTGTTTAGGGCCGTTTTGAGACAGGATATTCCTAATTTCGGCAATGTTACGAAGATGGAAAAAGGCAATTCTTGAGGTTTGTTTTAGATGGGTGTTAAAGGTATATCCTGATCAAAAATAACTCCTAAAGTTCTGACAGTAGTGCTGGAGGCCAAGGCAATACCATCCAGAGTAGCTATATCTTTAGATAATGAGGTTCGGAGGTGTTAAGGGCCCAGCACAATAACTTCAGTTTTGTTTGAGTTTAACATCAGAAAATTGTAGTAATTTTCACCAGTGCCATCTCTGTGCTATGATGCTTTCTAAATCCTGACTGAAAGTCCTCAAATAAGCTATTGCTATGTAGAAAATCACATAACTGATTGGCAACTACCTTCTCAAGGATCTTGGAGAGAAAGGGAAGGTTACCGTATTTTCCGCACTATAAGGCGCACTTAAAAGCCTTTAATTTTCTCAAAAAACGACAGTGCGCCTTATAATCCGGAGCGCCTTATATATGGATCAACCTCTCAAGGATCACTGCCCCGTTGACGGGACACTGCGTCGCTGTAACCTCGATAAAACTTCCACTCATTCACGTTTTTATAACTTTAAAGCATTAAATATTCAAAATATACAGCCATGCGACACACCAATTGAAAGCTTAGCCTCTAATGATTAATTGAAGCCCACATACAAAGCATAAGATGATTTATATCAGTTACACAACAGTGTCGAGAGTGCATCCATACCCGTTTTCGTTGTCCTTTCAGCAACAAAGTGGTATTTTGCCCAAAACTTGATTTTCATAAATCCACAAGAGTCCAAGGAAATGTAATATCCAAGCTTTATATTCCAAAACGATCTGTTCGCCTCACAATGTTGACGTTTCTGGCCGAATCACAATGGAAAGCTTGCTGCTACATGATCGATGTGGGCGTCGTCGTATGCCCTAGCTTCTAAGCTTTCCATTGGTAGTTCATATTAGCCAATCCGTTCAGGTTTGCCTCTGATATGGCCAATGGAAGCGGACCAGCCGATGACAACATGTCAGGGACCACGTTGAGACGATCGACCACTTACATTAAAGACCACAAAATGGCACCTTTCAAGAGACACGCTTACGACGCAGAGTTCAAGCTGAAGGCTGTCGGTCACGCAGTAGAATATGGGAATAGAGCAGCAGCGAGAGGATTCAACGTTACCATGGGAGTGAACGGAGTTGTAAGAACAGTTAATAAAGTTTGACTTTATCGGACTGTTTTGTTGACATTCCCTTTAGCACAGCTCTATCTAGTGGATGCATAACGCAACCCCAGTCAAACGTTTCACTGCAGTATCTTCTACCGGTATTCTATGCGCCTTATAATCCGGTGCGCCCTATATATGAAAAAAGTTCTAAAATAGGCCGTTCATTGAAGGTGCGCCTTATAATCCGGTGCGCCTTATAGTGCGGAAAATACGGTAGATATATAGTATATAGTTGGCTAAGACCTCAGGATCAAGGGTCGGTTTTTTCAGAAGAGGTTTTATCACAGCTACTTTAAATGACTGCGGTACATAACCTGTTAATAGAGATATATTGGTCATATCTAGTAACAAAGTGTTAACCATGGGTAACGCTTCTTTAAGTAGCCTCGTTGGGATGGGGTTTAAGAGACAGGTAGATGGCTTAGCTGAAGAGACCTTTAACATTAATTTTTGAGGGTTTATAGGATAAAAGCAGTTTAAGTATATGTCAGGTCTAGTCGTTCTTTCTAGCAGTCTGTCATTTAAAGGTGAACCGTTAGAGGTTGAGGACAAGAGGTGATGAATAGTATCTCTATTCACCTCCGACATGGCGCCTGTGTTTGGCTTCGCTGCTGCAGCTGGTTGTTCGTCCCGACTCGTTTTGTTTGTTTCCTGCGCTATATTGCTACTAAGTTTGTCAACAAAGATTGTGTCAATGGCGTGGGTGTACGATCGCCAAACAATGCTGCTGATCCGATCCTCCATGTGGGAGTGCGGTGACGGATTTACCTGGAGTGGTACGGGTGAGTTTGCAGCCCCGTTCGTATGTCCGTCTGCAACTGTTGTCCGTTTGCGTCAGGAAGAGGACCTAATACGACCCGTGAAAAAACGGCGGAGAAAGCGAGGAAAAAGGGCAGGGAGGCAGGTGCATCTGAAAAAACTCCTGAAGCTGGGGTTCTTTGACTGCGACGCCAGACCTTCATGTCTTCGCTCTGTCTTCCCTGACGTCCCCAGGACTCTGATCCCGGTGCCCTGGAGAAAACCTACCACGGGTCGCGGTGTGTGTTCCGTGCACCTGAGGTCGCTGCCGCGAGCCTCTCTCTCTGCTTCAGGTGCTCCTTTACCGCTCAGGATGGGTTTAATAAATGCCCGTTCAATTGCAAACAAGTCTCTTTTGCTCAGTGATTTATTTACTTCCAAAGGCATGGACTTCATGTTGCTCACGGAGACATGGCAGCGGGAGTTGGAATACTATCACTTGAATGAGCTCTGTCCTGTGGATTGTTCTTTTATCAGCACGCCAAGACTCACGGGCCGTGGTGGAGGTCTTGCATGGTTTTTAAAAAACATTTTATCATCCAGTCAATGACTGCTGGCACGTACTCTTCTTTTGAACTGCAGATTGCTAAAGTTGGTTGTTCATATACATTTTATTGTATAGTTTATTAGTTTACCGGCCTCCTGGGCCAACGGCCTCTTTTCTAACTGATTTTTCAGATTTCTTATCATCCATCATTAAGCTGGACAGAGTGATCATTGTTGGCGATTTTAATATTCATGTGGATGATGATAGTTGCAAAAATGCTCTTGAATTTGTAAATATCACTGAATCTTTTAATTTTACTCAGCATGTCTCTGGTCCTACGCACAGCAAGGGACATACACTCGATCTTGTTTTTCTCTCATGGTTTAAACATTGATAATGTTTGCATCGAGGATGTATTTGTTAGTGATCACAAATGCATCTTATTTAATCTTGTTTGTAATGAGGAACCTCTGCCTGCTAAACGAAGGTCCTGCTCATGTTTGATTAATCAGCTTACTGTTGAGAAATTTTTAGCCGGATTTGACTCAAGCTTGGTTCTTATTTCGAATGATGTGGACGTCTGTGCACAAGCGTTTAATGATCAGTGCACCCTACTGTTAAACAAAGTGGGTGCCTCTTAAAATTAGGGAAAGTCCTTCTGTTAATACATCACCGTGGATGAATGACGCCATTCGCAGCTTGAGGCGTGTCTGTCGGAGAACTGAGCGTTTGTGGAAAGCAACTCAGCTCCTAGTCCATCGCCTGCACCTTAAAGAGCTTTTAAAGAGCACTTGTTTAAACAAATCATCCATGGACAAATTGCAAGTTGTACAGAATGCAGCAGCAAGACTTTTGTCTAATACCAACAGGAGATCGCACATTACTCCTGTTTTTAAGGCTCTTCACTGGCTACCAATTGGTTTTAGAGTGCATTTTAAAATTGTAACCATTACTTATAGAGCTCCCTCTTACATCCAGGATCTATTGCACGCATACACTTCTGGTCGCTCTCTGAGGTCTTCAAGTCAAGACCTTTTCGTGCATTTTCTGTGGTGGCTCCAAGGCTCTGGAACTCTCCCTGAGAGCCTTGGACTCTGTTGAAACTTTTAGGAAACACCTAAAGACACATCTTTTTAGACAAGCATTTAGTTAGCAATATGGCTTTGTATTGTATTTTATTTGTTGTTGTTTCTTTTATTTGTTCCTTCTGTAAAGCACTTTGTGACCATTCTTGTCTGTGAAAGGTGCTATATAAATAAAGTTTACTTACTTACTTACTTACTTACTCTAATTGTTTTTATTTTATCATTAAAGAAGCTCATGAATTCATCACTACTCAGAGCTATCAGAATAAAAGGCTCAGTAGAGCTGTGGCTATCTGTCAGCCTGGCTACAGTGCTGAAAAGAAACCTTGGGTTGTTCTTATTTTCTTCTATCAGTGATGAATAATAGTCTGATCCAGCCCAGTCTCACGCAAGGTCGTGTAATAGTTACGTTATTGTAATCTATTAAGTCAGAAAATTGATGGGTCAGAAAACACAGGACTTTCACGCCGGAGACCGGGGATCGCGCCCCGCGTGTGGCAGTACCTTTGTCCCGCGTGTTGCAGTTCCTTTGTCGGCGTGTCCCGCGTGTGACGGTTCCTTTCCCAGTTCTTTTTTTTTCCTAACCCCAACCGTCTCGTTACTGTGGCGTTTCATTCCCCCGTTGTTGTGTGCCCCTGCGCGGGTCGCGAGTGGCGGCCCGTCCCGCTGTTTTGGCCGGCGTGTGGCCGGTGGATCGCGAGTGCCGGCCCGCGGATCGTGAGTGGCGGCCCGTCCCGCTGTTTTGGCCGGCGTGTGGCGCCTCATTTCCCCGTTGTCGCGTCCCCCAGAGCAGGTTCGAAAAGCGTGACCTGTACACGTTCAAAAGTCATTGCATATACACGAAAAAAACGTCAAAATCGTAACCTGTCCATGACTTAATAGATTAAAATAACGTAACTATTACACGACCTGGCGTGAGACCGGGTTGTCTGATCTGGCCTTTCTTAGGGCCTTCCTATATACATATATAAGATATCCTGCCTGAAGAGTCTTTACTGCTTTTGTCTAAGGTAAGTGCGGATTTCCGTGACAGCAGCACGATGGAGCCCTTGTTTTTGGTGTCGTCACCAGATGCAACCTTAAAGTATTTATTTTGTCTTTTACGTAAGTGTGACTCTTGTATAAGTGGCACATCTATGTTTTTCCTTAAATAATACAGGAATTTAGCTCATTTGATCAGCCCGTTCAGCCCCCTGATGTTAACTGAAAGGATTGAAAGCTCAGCCATCTTCAAAATTGAAACGCATACGTGTCTTGAGTACCCTACCGGATTTTGCTGACAAATCTGTGGCAAAGGTTGAACTGTTGGCTCTGAGCAAGGTGTGACAAAAACATAAAAAATAATAAAATAAATCCCTAACCCTCTGAGACCGCAGACCCCCTCCCATATTTGTAAGATGCGTGACCACATCAAACACAGTTTGCACAAAACTCCAGCTCAAAACTACACCTCCTGTCTTAAGTCACAGGTTAATTGAAACAGGTCTAGTAAATTCTTATGTTAAACATGAACAATATTATCAACACCTTCAAACCATTTCTGGACTAAGCTGTGTGAAAAACAGACCAATGTAGTTGGAGCAATAAGCAAACTATGAGCTGAACAGACCATATCCCTCATGTTCTTTCAGTTTAGCTTAGTTGTTAACAAACATAAACTGTAAACTGACAAGCCAGTATTTATCATGCACCTTCAGTCTGGTTAAGTGTCCCTTTAAAGCTCAGCTTCAAAACTTACATACAGTATCCTTAGAATTACCAGCCAGTATTTGTCATGTACTTTCAGTCTGGTTAAGTGTCCCTTTAAAGCTTAGTTACGAAACTTACAAAACGCATTCTCAGGATTCATCATGTTCCCTTTTTTCAGCCCGATTAAGTGTCCTCAAAAATATAGATTGTAGACTGAGTAGCCAGCATTCATCATTCCTTACAGTCTGATTAGGTTTCCCTCCAAAACTTACACACAGCGTCCCCGAGTCAAACTCGGTACAGTGGCCCAAATACCGTTAGTCCACAGGTGGTTAGTCCTCCAGATGCGGCCCCCGGTATCGAATCAAAGCCCCACAGTCGCTCTCCGGTTCCGTGCGGCGTGGGAGGGCATATAGCTAGCTATGTATAGCTCTTAATACAGCCATGCTAACTACCCCTGATGTTAGTAACTAGCTAGCTAGCTGATAGCCCTGCCAGTTTGGGAAACGCTAATGACGTTACATCCACGTAACAGGCTTTACAACATACATACATCCCTTGGATGTATCATTACTTCATAAGATAATACCATGTATTAATAGAACACATGGTGAATTACAACCATTAGCTATATCCATTATTACAGCTAGCTACATGAGCTCGGGAGAACAGTCATGTGAGCGGGCGGGCGCAGTCCCGTGGGTCTGCTTGCGTCCATAATGCGCGTTTAATAATTCTGAATTCGCTTCTAGTGAATGTTAAAAATGTTAAAAACATGCAGAGGTGTCAAGTAACGAAGTACAAATATACTTCATTACCTTACTTAAGTAGAAATTTTGGGTATCTATACTTTACTGGAGTAATTATTTTACAACATACTTTTTACTTCTACTCATTAAATTTTCACACAATTATCTGTACTTTCTACTCCTTACATTTAAAAAATAGCCTCGTTACTCCTATTTCAGCTTGGCTTGTTTTCATTCCGGTCATCGTTCAAAAAAACACACACAAAAAAAAAACTATCCAGATAAATCGCGCCATCCGGAGAGAGTGAATTTGATTGTGGTTGGATGAGAAGTTTAAACATATACCATTCCGACACCCTATTGGTTTGTACGCGATCCATTGCACCTGCACAGACCAGGTGCTAATACAGCACCGGTGCCTTAACGACCGTTATCTACCGGACTGAATAGCAACGCGGATTTTCGGTGCCTTATTAGGTGCCACTTAAATGCCTGCGCTTCTCTCTGATGCTCCGAAAACGGACGTTAGAGGGAACTGAAACATCGCCGCACGGGACGCTACAGTTGGCAGCAGGTAACGTTAGCTTACCGTTAGCTAGCAGCTGGAGTAAACACGGTTAAAATGCTGACAGCTAAACGGTGTAAAAGTGTGTCTTCACTGGAGAGGATTGTAAAACCAGACTGTATCTGCCGCTGCAGACTCTGAGATGTGTCACTTTTTTCAGCCCTTCTGACTTTTCAGTTATGATTTTAATATAACATAGTCATTATGGCCTTTAGAAAAATGGGGTAGTGCACTATAGGCCCCTGTGGGGCCGGCTAAGCTTTTGTCCTTAATGGCATTTTTTTTCCCTTACATTACTTTTACTTTTATACTTTAAGTAGTTTTGAAACCAGTACTTTTACACTTTTACTTGAGTAAAAAGCTTGAGTTGATACTTCAACTTCTACAGAAGTCTTTAGCCAGCCTGTGACAGTGCAAGACTGTTCAATATCCCAGTAGAGAAAGGTGCTGTTCCTAAAACAATCAGACAATCCCCACAGCACACAACCTCGCTAATTGAAACTCAGCTCTGGGAGCTGCAGATAAATCTTGAAATCAATTATGGAAGCACAGTGAGAGAATCCTTCTCACCTGTTTTACCCCCTTTTTATGGTAAAGCACCTTTTCACAGTCTCCAAAGCCCTGGATAGATTTGTTCTCCTCGGCTGCTGATAATTGAATTGATACATTAGCTGCACTGAGGTATTGATCCCTCCTCACAGCAGTCCATTCCTTTCTACAGGGACTTTTTTTTCTTGATGCAGAATTTACAGTGTAAATGTAGTTTTCACAGGTTTTAAGAGTAAAGGGGTGTTAAAACACAGCATTATTAAACCATTATTAGATTATCATGGAGAAAACAGTAGTCTGAATTCAGCCAAGTCTAAAGGCCCTGACATGGATGTATGTTAAGAACCTTTATTATTATACATCCATGGGATTAGCACACAGGACGAAAAATGGTAGTAAGGAAAGCAAGCAAACAAATGACTAAAGTCAAGAGGGCACAAACAGAAGGCTATTCTCATTTTTCATCTTCATCTGATCAATCCAATACACTAAGAGCTGTCAAAACTGGCCAAACATGACATTTGAATGTTCCTTCTAAAAGTACAGAGGTTCGAACTATTGGAACATCTTTTTTTGCATATTAAGAGGTCAAACATACAACAAGATACATTACTATTTACTATCTTTACCATAAAACTTAATTTAAAGACAGTAGACCCCTCTCCAGTGTTGCCAACTTTTCAGACCCTCTTAGCGACTTTATTTCTAAAAAGCGACTAGTGACAAATTTTAGCAGCTTCAGACCATCAGAAGAAAAGCAAGATATGTTATATTGTAATTTACGTCCATGCATGCTGCACAGAGTAATCACAGTGCACAGCTCTTCTGCCAACAGCACGGGGTCTCTCTCCCTCTAATGTTGCTAGGGCGGGCAGGCAGGCAGCTGACACAGCCACTGAGCTTTATGTAAATTATACGTGATGGCGTCACCAATATTCAAATGAGCATATAACATCATCTGGCGACTTTTAGCAACTTTTGGAGCTAGTGCTAGCTACTTTCATTGTAAAAGAGGTGGCAGCACTGCTCTCTTCCTTGCTGCCTCTGCACCCTGGTTGGTGCTAGACTAGTCCTGCTTTGCCAGACCCTCCTCTGTGAAGGAAGGTCTGGCAAAGCGGGACTACTAACATTCCGGGATGGTAGAAAAACGTGCTCTGGTTTATTGGCATTTCTTCAAATCAATCACAATCGTCATGGGTGGCGCTATGCGCACAACAGAGCCACCGTGCCTCTGCAAAATAGCCTAGGGAAGGAACTTGTTTTGGTGTAAGGTTGTTTCTGTGCTCGACTTCCTGTCTGCCATCTGCCATGTGCTGAATTGCTGCGGAGCTCTCCGTCGTCCGTCAAAAATAGAAGCTCTGCGTATCTGCTGCGGAGGGCTGCGGACTGACGGAACTGGGACAGAGTAGGGACACAGACGTTCCGCAGTCAGTGGAAATACACACACTGACTTTAATGGAAACCTAATGACTCCGTCGACGTTCCGGGGACGTTCCGTAGACGTTCCGCATCCAGTGAAAATTGCCGGTTAAATGATTTTTATCGTGTTGGGTTTTTGATTTTAGTTCACGTGTTCCTGTGTAAATAGTTATAGTCGGGTGGAATTGTAGTTAAGATGAGCCAGTTGCAGAAGGAGAAATAACTTCAGTTAGCTCTCTGTAACAAAAAGAAAATATTATAAGCGGGATGGATAAGCACTTAACAAGCTGGGTCCAAACTAGTCTATTGCTAGTGTTACGTCATAATCCAGCTGTTAGCTGATTTGCCATCGGGCTGGGGTGGGTGTGGCCTACCTGCGCCATCAGGCTAAAAAGCGTCTGTCTGTGGAACAAGGTGCAACCTCTGCTGCTGCCGGGTATAGAATTCTCTGCCCCCCCCCCCCGCTATACGGGCAATGTAGCATAATGTAACACGTGTGAAGGTGTGAGGTACAGTATTACTCAATTTCAGCTCAAATCAATTGATTATGGCCTGTTGAACATTGAAATAATTCAAGTTGTATTGTTTGCATGTAAAGAAGTGTAAGGTATTTTATTGTGTTACCTCTCAGTTGAATGGTAAGAGGAAGTTACAGTAAATCATAGAGCTTTTATTGTGACAGGAAAAACAGAAGTGGAAAAAGGGGTAATGTGTGGCCCTATGACTGTGTTCTTGGTTAATAAAGTGAGATGTCATCTTGGTTCTGGCATTGTAAGCCCATGTTTCTTTATTTTATAGTCAAATCTGAGTTGAGGCAACATAATAAACCCTTGGTTACAGAAGTCTTTGAAGGAGGTTACCCAACACATGTATATATTTTATTGTATTGTTTCCATCTAGGTGATCCAGACAGGCTGGACCAGTGGATGAGAAGACAGAACTGGACTCCTAACAAGACTTCCCTGTGCAGTTAACACCTTAAAAGTCATCACTTTATCACTACTTTGAAGGCAACACTTGTTTCACAAACCATGAAAATGTTGCCATATAATGGCACTGAGTTGTTACTCATAGCAGGTTCTATTATTATGATCCCTGTTACACATCTCATTTATTTAAAGTGTACTTAAATCATACAAAACAACTTGTGAATTTGTAACCTTTTAAATTAAGAGAGTAGTATTAATGCTTTGTTTTATCTGGATTGTGTGATTTGCTTGTCCTTTGAATTGAGTGATATGAATTTGAAATCTAACATTTTCAGTCAATAAAGACAAAAGCAGTGCAAATATGAATATCATTTATAATAAAACTATACAACAGTAAACATTGCCACATCAGTTATGCAAAATCAACACACTAGGCCTGTACAGTTATAATATGCCCAACATGGGCCTAGAGAGGCCATGAGGCTGTGGGGGAAAATTGGATAAAGTGTGTGCAGGGATAACAAATAGCAAAGCTGATTAACAGTGTTATTGCTGCAGATGTTATTTAACTAACCATAATGAACAGAAAAACACAATTTAAGACATAACACTTGACACATTTCCAGCCAGCCTTCCTTTGGGTCAGTAAAAAAAGAAACACAATATTCATGCCAGGTTGCTGGAGATGCCAGACATTTAAGTCGGGCAACAGAAAACTCAGATTGGACAGATAGTCTAGCTAGCTGTCTGGATTTACCCTGCAGAGATCTGAGGAGCAGTTATCCATATTCCTCATAAATCCACTGGAGTTTAGAACGCCAACACAAAGAAAGAGGAAGGTGATGGACATCCGCCACGAAAAACTGGTGGTATATCAGCAGCACCGGAGAAATCCTGGAAGTGGAACGTTGTGGATATAGACTATATTTAAGATAATAATCTTGCACATCGCTGTCGATAGCAGTTATATAACACAAACCTTTAGTAACCCACGGAATGTTTTTTTCATCTTCCTCAGCTTTTTCACCTGTGCCTCTATGTTATATTCATGCTCACAGAATACTCAATCATCTGGATGAACAGCTGCTGCAGAGCTGAAGACAGAAACTAAAATAATAATAATAATGGCTCAGTTCACACATTACTCCACACATGCCTGTGATAATCACATTTGATTCTGCAAATTGGATGAAATCAAACAGCACTGATGAGGTGTTTGATGAGCATTCAGCATGCAGCCACAGGCCTGCCAGCAGAGCTTTGTGTCCTGTGAGTCCTCCCTCCTTCCCTCCAGGGTGCACAGGGCCGTACACGGCTACCTGTGGCCCTTCAATATGACCCCATTCAGTCAGCCCCAATTTCTGCCAGCACCGCTTCCATTTCCTCTGCTCATAGAATTGGAAAAGAAACACAACAGCTCCTAATCATCGTTGCTTCGCTGTTTCTGCAGTCTGCTGAGAAGATTATGTCTTTCAAATCAGACAGGCAAAAAAGAGAAGTGCACAAGTGTGCATCCAAGACATGAGACAACAGAGCGGAAAAATAAGAACATGTCAAGAAAAGAAAAGAATATAGTAGCCATATGGTCTGCAATTACTGTCAGCACAATGAATATTTCCCAGTCCTGAGAATAAACTGAATGGAAGAACTATTCTCAAATGTAAAAATAGGAACTAAAATGATCTACTACAGTTTAATAATCTATTTAACATATCAGCTGATCATACATTCTGCACTGTAAAACAACATGAACATAACGAGGAAATACAGATTATTTCATTTTCTTCCCATTATAGAGCATATACCTACAAAATACAGTAAATTCAGAACTCTGCTCTAGGATAAATGTCAAAATCTATAGTGTAATTTAGTGTAAAATTAATTGAAATCTTTCATGGTCCTGCTCTGTGGCCAGATGTTACGTTAATGTTCTGTGTTTGTAGTACCTGTTTTGCTCTTAGTCTGTAGAGGATTTTTTGTTTTGGGGTTTCATGTTTTATTCATTGTGTTTGAGTTTTCTCTGTTTGCTCTGTGTGTACCTTACGTGTCCCTGTAGACCGGCCCAGCATGTCTTCCGTTGTACATTTGTGCTGTGTCTCAAATAGTGCATTTCTATACTTACAATTGCTATTTTGAGTACATAGTACGTATACTGTAAGTATGGCCAAATGCAGCACTATGAGTACCCGGATGCTTCACTCAAAATGTTGAGTGAAGAACACTGGACACTACTCGCTCTCGACAGCCACCACCATTGCTTCGAAGTGGAAGCAACACATTTTCAAACTTGTGAAAATGGCGGCGAGGAAGCTGTAGCTGTTGTGATCAGCTGAATTTGCCGGGGCTTCAGCCCCGAATGTTTTGAGTGTAGCGCCGAATGTATTTTGAAAAATTTAACTGGACAATAGCCCATGTAAACCCCCAGAATCACAAGTTGCCTAAATTAATTGTGCTTTTGCTTTGCACATTCGTTATACAGCCTGTTAAAATAGACATAGGTCTTACAAATAATCTAGCCTATGGAATAAGTTGTAAAAAATAGAGATGAGCGCCTTGTGGTCTGTGCAGCTTCAGGTTTAGAAATGGACGCGCTCTGCTGTTGATGTGGAGATGCTGCGGCAGATGTGTTGCATTTGAGCTCCGTGTATTTCTGCCGTAGTTCTGTTTTTTCACCTCCGACATAGAGCAGCACACAGCCCAAACAGGGCTCTGTGTCTGTCAGAAGGTCTGAGATCTACCGTAATAGCAGCGCAATCACATAATGCACAGCAGACTATGGTGCAGGTAGATTACCGGTATTTTCTGAAATATAGTAACTTTATTATTGTAATAGCCTCTTATAACTTTATTTTTCTCAAAATATCACAAATCTCAGAGAACATATATATTTTGAATGTGCACAACCTTTTGAACATGAGCAGAAATCTTGCTCAAACACATCTGAAATATTACAGTCCAGGGGTTTATTAACTCATTAAAATGAATAATCTATCATTGAATAATTGTCATATGCACGTTTAAGGAGGTTACTTCACCAACAAAAGATGCAAAAGAGGAGGGAAGAGTAAATGATGCCTATAGGCTACGTGTGCTGACTCAGATATAATTAGAAAAGCCGATCTACAGGAGAATAAATAGATGAAAGCAATAAAGACAGCCTGAGAGCCTTACTGCAATATATTCCATTATGTTTTTATATTTGGATTGTAATCTGTGTTTCCCTTTACATAAAGATATTTCCATCATAAATTGATTCAGAAAAATGTATAAATATTAATAAATATTTAATGCTCAAAATGAATCCCCTGCATCATAAGTCCCCACACAAATCTGTAAACAAAACATTGGCCTTTGGGTTGCCAGGCCTGTTATGATTAGCCCAAATAGTGGTGCCATCTAAATAACATCTACAAACTGGGCAGCTAAAATGAACATACACTGGTTATTAACAAGCTGGGCAAGCCAGGCTAAGCCCCGAATCTAAGTCCTAGAAACACCCCTGGTTGTGATTGAAAGCCAAACCGAACTTTACAAGTGTAATTTATACAGCTTTATTTGTTCCTCCTTTCTCATGCCAGTGCTTTCACAATCTCTTCGGTAGAGCAGCCAGGTGGTGGTACCACTTCTTTGATATGATTTTGGTCCGGTATAGTGCAATCAGTGAGTCAAGCAGATACACCTCACCCATATTCTTGTTGTATTCTTTAACTACAGCAGGACAGGGGACTTTGGTGATCAACTTTCGCTTGCGATCCCGCCTGTCAACATCGGTGAATTGGTGTGCTCCAGTGTAATCACTCAGAAGGGTCACTGAGCGGTTATCATACCACTTCACAACATGCAAATTGGTTTCTCCAACAATGGCCATCTTTTGTTCAAAAGATCCAGGTCCTGCTCTCTCTAGGTCAGTATCACACATCAAGTTTATGCCTGGTAGTCTGTTGTCATGAACAGTACCAGTGCAGTGAATTCCCTGATGAGCCAGTGTGAGTACAAGAGGAACACTTGTAAACCAGTTGACGAAGAAGAGCTTGTAGTTCTTTTGCTTAAGTATAGGCTAAGCCAGGCGGAGAACAACGTTGCCACTTGCTCCCACATCTGCTAGCTCAGGGGGTTGTACAACTCTCCCTGTGTAGACTTCTAGGCTACGCGGTACACCATCAGAGTCAGCCAAGACGGATATCTTGTAGCCCCATTTCCTTGGTTTTGATTGCTGGTACTGCGTTAATCTAGTTCTTCCCTTGAATGGGACCATCTCCTCATCAACTGCCAGCTTCTCACTCATTGGGATTGATTGATGTCAGTTTTGAGGTTGATGAGTGACCAGTGGTCGGATCTTGTGGAGTGGATCATCATTTTCCTCCTGTCGTTCTTCATTGTTACTAAAGTGCAGGGATTTTTTGAGGGCCTCCCATCTATTCAGTGCCATGGTGTCAGCTACTTGGGACACTCAAGGCTTTGTTCCAAAACATGCGGGTGCCTGGCAAACCACACAATGACATATATACCACAATACCCAGGAACTGCTCCAATTAATTGGGGGGTGAAGTTAAGTGGTTTGTTTGGGTTACATTGTATACATTTGACAGCCCCACAATAACTTCCACAATGTCTCCAGAAAAAAACTACTTGAAGTACTGGAGTACATGGTAACATCAGATCTTGGAAGCAGGCCCTGCCATTCAGAGTAAGCATTTAAGTTTTCATTGTGGCGTGTTCTCCACCGGGGTAGGCGTGGAACATCAACCTCTGCTACATCTTCATCCTCAGACTCAGTCTTGTTGTCAACAGAAGCCTCTCCTTGAAAATAGAAAGCAGGAAGCACACATTTGAATGTGTCATATACCCTTCTTCATTTACTGACATGTATGCACACAAATGTACACACCAAACACACACACACACACGTTACTTTGCTGACAGACCCCTAACTGATCCCTGATCTCCCAACTGTCTCTCAAACCTGATTCGGGGATATACTCTTCCTGACTCTCTTCAAGCTCACTGTCGTCATTGTCACTCTCCTCAAGCTCACTATCATCACTGTCAGAGGGAATTACCTTAACTGCTCCATCATGTTCCTTCTGGCCATAAAATGTTCGTGTGTCCATTTCCTGTCAATATCAGTAAAGTAAAAACATTGACTATGGTCATAATGATGCATCCAAGAATGTCTCGGTTTAAAAGGAAACCTTTTAGACAATCACTTCCACCCATCATGCTTGGTAACATACAGAGTCTACAGAATAAAGATGATGAATTCAGCGCCCTGCTACGTCCTGCTACATCCTGCTATGCCCTGCAATGTCCTGCTACGTCCTGCTATGCCCTGCAGTGTCAAACACTGCAGTTTGAGTGAATTGTTACCAGTGTACCATCAGTATGCGACATGCCCTACTCGGCGGGATGCCTTCCTTGACCTGTGCTATGGGAATGTCGAAAGAGCCTACTACACTAAAGCACCACCAGGGCTAGGAAGCTCAGACCACAATATGATTTGGCTTATGCCTGTTTATCAACCTCAGCTGTATTGGGAAAAGGCACAGAAAATTGAAGTGAAATGCTGGACCTGTAACTGTTTTGATCGCACTGATTGGGATGTCATACTGGACACCTGCCAAGATATTAATGACGCAGCGCTAGCTGTTTCGGGATATATTTGCTTCTGTGAGGACCTAACCATTCCCAAAAAGACAGTAAAACTTTTCCCAAATAACAAACCTTGGGTCACCCCCCTGAACTGAAAAAAGAACCTATTCAAATCAGGGGGTAGTAAAGAGGAAAAGAAAGCTGCACAGAATAGAATTAGGAAGAAAATAACAGTTCAAATCTGCTTATAAAGACAAAATGCAGTCATTTTTTAAAATATGATACAAAGAAAGCCTGGCAGGGACTACAAATGATCACAGGTTATAAACCTAAAATGCACTCAATGAATGCTGGTAATGATTCTGTCTTTGCTAATGATTTGAACAGTTTTTATTGTAGATTTGATACTGGTGATTTTGCACCACAGCAGGCAGAGGCAGCTGTGAAGGCTGCAAGATTGCTTGAACTGGTGACATTAGGATTAGCCTGGATGAGGGTAAGAAACAGTTTTTACATGTTAACACTAGCAAATCTCAGGGTCCAGATGGCATTAGCTGTAAGGTCTTGCGATCATGTGCTGATTCACTAGCATTTCCTTTCCAAAGGCTGTTTCAGTGCTCACTGGACACAGGAGCAGTTCCTGACTTGTGGAAGCAGTCTCTAATTGTACCTGTGCCCCAAAACAAAAGGCCTAAAGAGATGAATGACCTGTGACCTGTTGCCCTAACCTCAGTACCTTTTGAAGTGCTGAGAAGATAGTGTTAAAACACCTCCTCACTGAAGTCTCACCATTCTTGGATCCTTATCAGTTTGCCAGAGCAGGGGATTGAGGACGCACTGCTGACAATGACCAATAGTTTTTTTTAAAATATGTTTATAATTTTCAAGAAAAAGTAAAAAAACAAAACAAAAAACAGTCAGGTGCTGCGTGTTTTAACCTAACGCACACACATCTCGGCTCAGCAGTGTGTGTGTTTTAACGCACACACATCTCGGCTCAGCTGTGTGTGTGGAGCTCGGTCATCGCTGTATAGAATCCCAGCATGTGAATAGAGATGTAAATACAGGGGGCTGGGTTTTTGCTCTAAATGCTTGAAATGATAACTAAACGAACACATTTTTCCTCTTTACATTTTGTGAATTCATGATTATTCTGCGGGCCAGACTAAAAGCTTTAGCAGCGGGCCAGTTGACGTTGGCTGCTCTACAGCGACACTTGCGGCTGGCTGACCAAATCGCTCTTCCTGCAATGGGAACGGAGGTAAACACGGGGGATTTGAATGGGACTTATGTATCGATACTCGCGGCATAAAAATCAATACTTTCTTGGGGAATAAAATATCGATTTATATCGCAGAATCGATAAAATTGCTCAGCCTTAGTTTTATCTGCTCTCATGTGCGCATCGTGCTGTTGGATTCCCTTAGGGTACAGATATGATCATTGGCAAATTATCAAAAGATGTTTTATCAATATTAATAAAGTTATGAATATGGTTATTAATAACTGTATCAAATCGACAAACAATCAAAACGGGGCACCACCCTGCAAGTCAGGGACCAATAATCAAACTGTGGAACAGTCTCATTTCTGTGAAAATCCTTTAAAAGGAAACAAAGGAAGGGGTGATTTCGAGCACGGACCTTTTTAGCCAGCAATTATTACAACAAGTACACAAATAATCACAAGCAACTGCTAATTAAGTATAATAAGATTTATTAACGTCACAATTATCAGTAGCTAATCAATAATCCTTCCATAATAAACTTCTATACCTTTTTCAGTATCACAACCCAAAAACAAAGCAAAAACAAAACAGCATGTGTTGTGGACACGTGTCTGTGTGTGTGTGTGTGTGTGTGTGTGTGTGTGTGTGTGTGTGTGTGTGTGTGTGTGTGTGTGAGAGAGAGTGAGTGAAGAGGAGGGGCGGTGTCGAAATGTAGTTCTAACACAAAACTACAAACTCCAAAAATGGCTACTCCTGTGAGCTGCACAAAAACTATTTAGCCTCAAGAGGGCGGTAGTGGTGCTGGGATGCACGAGGAGGGGCTGAAGAAGCCGGGCGTTGCTAGGCAACGCGCACGCTTAGCCGATATGGTAGCTAGTTCGTGTGTTAGCTCTGTACGAACGTAAGCCGATTCCACGTGGCTAAACTACAGCGTTAGCTCGGGAGCTCCGCGGCTAGCCTGTGTCGTGTGTGTGTGTTAGTAAAAGAAGAAAGAGAAGAAGAGTAAAGAAAAGAGGCACTCTGATTTTAGTTATCGATAACCACTCCAGTGGCTAACAGCTGATTTACCGCGATTATCTCGCGGACAGTAACTAAACTCCGTGAAAGGAGTGACTTAGCAGGTAGCGATTACAGTTATACCCAGCTACTTAACACAACAACAGTATCTTGATGGCGGATACATTCACAGAAAAAGATTAATAATCACGTATAGACCAGTACATAATTAAAATCATAGATCACATTAATGGCAACAAGTGGTAGCGAACACTTTGCTCATTAATAAAACACACTACTTATCTCTGCCCAGACGTAAGCCTTCTTACGGGTGTGTTCAGCCTGTTTATTCCTGTCCATAGATTTCCACAGAAATTAAACAGAGCGGGTCCCTGGCGCTCGTCAGCGGCCACGGAGAAACTTCCCTCCAAAAAGGCAGCAAGGGGGCAAGTTTAGTCGACTTTGAGAAGAAAAACGTTGTTTCCTTCTCACTGCAGATACGAAAACACTGGTGCGTTTTCAAGGATCCACCGAAATAAAATCCACTTTCTCCAGAAAATGGAAGTTCAGCACAAGCGCTTGCGCGCCTCCTTTCAGCAACGGGAGTTGCAGTGAAGACAACAGGATTTTGGGTGATCAGGCTCATTTATAGGTCAAGACTGCATGCTGTGTTTATGGTCCCGCTGAACCAATAGGAAGACTCAAAACTCTTGAAAGTTTGAAGACTACAATCTTGTAGTTCTTTGACTTCCTGCCAGCTGTGAGACTTGTCCCTTCTGGCTGGGACTTTCGCATAGAGGTGTGAATTAACCAGGCTTTGGAGTTTACATACAGGCCACTATTCCTTTGTCTCTCTGGTCAGCTCAATCTGAGGCCTTTTGGTTAAATCAGGTTTAACCAGCTTCTTGGTCCCCAACAGTGCCATTGATTACAAAGCTGTTACTATAATGTGACTTCCTAACTTTGGTGGGGCTGTTGAGCAAAGCCAGCAAGGAGGTCTTGTTACAAAGCAATCGTTCTATGCATAGCCAGGCAGGGCAGGAATAAGAAGAGGAGGGGGGGCCTTTCCTCCACCAAGCTAGTATAGACAGATGAGCCGCCCAATAATACATTTAAAAATTCGGTAAGGCAAAGCCTCCAGCATTTTTTGGTTTACATAGATGTTTTTTGGAGATCCTGATGGCTTTGTTGTTCCAGATAAAAAGAGCAATAATTGAATCTAATTGTTTAAAGTAATACTGGGCAATGTAACATGGAAGAGACGGAAAGAGATAGGTAGGAAACGTGGCAGTGCAATCATCTTGATTGCATTAATCTTACCTACAAGAGAAATAGGAAGAGTCTTCCAAAAATGTATACTTTGTTTAAGTTGCTCAATCTTAATTATACCAATTCTTCTGTAGAAGGTCCTCAGGGTCTTTAGTCACGGTTATACCAAGATACAAAAAGTCCTTAAAAGCTTTTTTAAAAGGAGTGGACTGTATAAATGTCATATCAACTTCGTTAGAAATTGGCATCAACTCACTTTTATCCCAATTAACAGAAAATCCAGAGAGTCTGCCAAAGTTGCTAATTAAAGTCAAAAGATGAGGTATTGAAGCTTGAGGATGAGAAATGAATAAAAGAATGTCGTCTGCATACAGTGAAATATGATGCTCTTGTCCATAAATGTTGATAGGAGATATTAGACGACTTTGTCTAATACTGACTGCTAGCGGTTCAATAATAATTGAGAACAGGAAAGGGGAGAGGGGACACCCCTGATGAGTTCCATGACTGATTGTAAAAGGGCATGAGATATTTTGGTTGGTTATGACAGAGGCGGTTGGATGTGAATAAATGAGCTCAATCAACTTCATAAAGGAGGGCCCAAAACCAAATTTTTTTAAGTGAAAACAACCTATAGGGCCATTCCACCTGATCAAAAGCACGCTGTGCATCTAAAAAAATTATTACTGTCTCTACAGTGTGTTCTGTGTACAAAATATGGAACAAGCGGCGCAAATTAAAGTACATTTGCGTACCTGGCATGAACCCTGTTTGGTCAGGATGAATAATAGAACAAATGTGCTCCTTTAAAGGGGTGATAGAATGCAAAACCGATTTTACCCTGTCATAGTTGAATAACGACAGTTCGGTGGGTAAATAGGACATACATAGAAGCTCAAAGTCCCACTGACACCCCTTTGCTATGAAAGTCTCATATTTTGAAACTGCCGCTGAAAACGGGCGAATCCCAACAAAGCTGAGTTGCTTGCGCAAGCATCTCAAAATCCGGAACCTTAAGAGAATAGTCACGCCCCAACATTTACATAGGCTACACAACTGACCTGAGATCAGGTAGTCTTCTGAATCTAGCTAGGTCACGCAGATCTCTGCTATTCCATTACAAAATTCACTTCTGAAACTTTTTTATGCGAGAAATCAACTATGTAAAGCTCAAATATGGGCCGTTTTACGAAAATGGATGGTTAATTGCAAATGTTGTCCGACTGTGTGTCGGAGTTCAGCACCGGTGCTGCCTGTGTTGTTGCCTCGCCGCCCAGCCTGCCTTCCTTCACACACCCCGGCCTGCTCTGAGGAACTTGGAGCTCCGTTACGGCTTGCAGCCGACAGCACTCCATACCCGCGCAAAGTCACCGGTTTTTGGATAATGGATTACTAAACGCTGGTGCTCTGACAGAGCTCCAGGGCCTGCAGCTCCCCTCTTCCTGCTAGCTTAATGCCCGTTGTATGTGAGTGAGAGCACGGTCAGCGAGCTTGTTGCACCAGCAATCTGTTACCACAGGTTCCAGTTAATATTTTAATGTGTGTAATTATTTTAATGTGTGTAATTATAATGTGTTGAGTTATTTAAACAAACGATTGGGGAAATAAACGCCGCTTGTCCGCGAGTCTCATTGATAGAGCCTGCGGCTGGATGTAGCTCTATCAATGAGAGCTAGCTCCTCCTAGAATTCCTCTGAAATTCACAAATATTCATTAACTTGAAATCGGACATCGTAGTTAGCTTTATAAGACATTTAGTTAGATGTGTAAGTGGCGTGACGAAATTCAAACTGTAAATATACTCAAATTACGACCAAAAATGAAGCTAACTAGCCGTGATTTGTAGCTACACATAGATAGGATTGAAGGGACAGTCGCAGCTAACGAAACACCTAGCTAAACTTCACAAATATTAACTTGAAATTGGACACTGTTGTTAGCTTTATAAGACCTTTAGGGAGATCTTGTATAAGTGGCGTGGTGAAATTCAAACTGTAAATGTACAGAAATTACGCCAAAAATGAAGCTAACTATCTGTGATTTGTAGCTAGCTACACATAGCTATGATTGAAGGGACAGTCATAGCTAACGAAACCCCCACTGTTTACAAATATTCATTAACTTGAAATCGGACATCGTAGTTAGCTTTATAAGACATTTAGTTAGACGTGTAAGTGGCGTGACGAAATTCAAACTGTAAATATACTCGAATTACGACCAAAAATGAAGCTAACTATCCGTGATTTGTAGCTAGCTACACATAGCTATGATTGAAGGGACAGTCATAGCTAACGAAACCCCCACTGTTTACAAATATTCATTAACTTGAAATCGGACATCGTAGTTAGCTTTATAAGACATTTAGTTAGATGTGTAAGTGGCGTGACGAAATTCAAACTGTAAATATACTCGAATTACGACCAAAAATGAAGCTAACTAGCCGTGATTTGTAGCTACACATAGGTAGGATTGAAGGGACAGTCGCAGCTAACGAAACACCTAGCTAAACTTCACAAATATTAACTTTAAATCGGACACCGTTGTAAGCTTTATAAGACATTTAGATGTTGTATAGCTAAGTGGCGTGACATTGTGTGTAACATTGGGTAAGAGATTGCTGGTGTAACAAGCTCTCTGACTGCGCTCTCACTCTCACACAACGGGCCATTTAGCTAGCAGGAAGAGGGGAGCTGCAGGCCCTGGAGCTCTGTCAGGGCAGCCAGCCTAACGGAGCTCACAGCAGGCCGGGGTCTGTGAAGGAAGGCAGGCCGTGCGGCGAGGTAGCAGCACCCACCGCTGAAGTCCTACACACAGTCTTACCATATTTGCAATTAGCCATCAATTTTCGTAAAACGGCCCATATTTGAGCTTTATATAGTTGATTTCTCACATAAAAAAGTCTCAGAAGTGAATTTGGTAATGAAACATTGCAGTGTCTGGAATATGAGATTCTGTCGCTTCTCTAATGTGTGTGTATTGGGGATTCGCTCAACCAATCAGCGCGCATCTCTAAGGTCTGCCTATGGCAATTCGCTCAACCAATCAGCGCGCAGTTCATCTAAATATTCACGAGCATACCATATTTGGAAGAAAAGCTCTTGTTTCAAATAGAGCCAAAACACAGGGTTGCATAAGGGCCAATAAAATATCAACCAGGCCATTTTCAGCCCAACAAATGTTACATATCCAATTAGGAGACCATAAGGAACAGTGTGAAATACTCTATATAATCATTCTATCACCCCTTTAATCTATTGGCTAAGATTTTCCCGAGAATTTTTCATTAGGTAGCAGGAAGATAGGACGATGATGATACCAGGTTAGGATCACGTCCAGGTTTGGGTACAAGTGAAATATTGGCCTTATATAAAGTGGGAGGCAACCTAGAGCTCACCAGCGAATGATTCAGCATTCTTAAGATAAGTGGGGAACGTTTATGGCTACCTTGAAAAATTCGATACAAAAGCCATCTGGTGCTGCTGCCTTATTGTTGGGGAGAGAGGAAATCACATCTTTTACCTCACTCAAATTGATGTCTGCATCTAGTGAGGAGGAAGATTCTTTTGATAATTTAGGCAGTCCCAGATTTTCGAAAAAAATTTCCATAGCCCCTGGGTCAAATCCACCCAGTAACTGATAGACCCTTTCATAAAAATCAGCAAAACATTAATTAATTCTTTTAGGATCCGTCAGGGGAGTCCCATCATTCCCCTTGATAGAATGTATGGACTTGGAAACTTGAGATTGTCTTAACTGGCGGGCAAGTAACCTTTGGGGTTTATTACCAAACTCGAAATACTTTTGCCTTCCTTGGGCCAACAAACGCGAAACATTTTTTGACAACATAGAATTGTACTCATATCTTAATGCCGAGATTTTCTTCAGTATTTCAGGTTGATTATCCACTCTATATAGTGCTTCCAAATCTGATAGCTGACTATCTATTTCAGTTAACCTAGCTTCAGATTTTCTTTTTTCCATCGCTTCATAAGATATGATGTGGCCCCTGAGAACTGACTTCATGGCCTCCCAAAGTGTGGAGTCGCTAACTTCACCATTATCATTAGTGTCAATGTAAAAATCAATTTTGCTTGAAAGATAAGAACTTAATTCCTAATCTTTCAGTAAAGTATTATTTAACCGCCAGTTAAATACTCCCCGGTTAAGATTCAGATTAAGCTTTAAGGACACAGGGGCATGGTCTGAAATGAGAATATTGTGATAAATGCAATCCACTACTTGTGATAATAATTAGGAATCCAATATAAAATAATCAATCCTTGAGTAAGATTTAAAGGAACACGCCGACTTATTGGGAATTTAGCTTATTCACCGTAACCCCCAGAGTAAGACAAGTCCATACATACCCTTCTCATCTCCGTGCATGCTGTAACGCTGCCTGATGGTTCCAGCGTTAGCTTAGCCTAGCACAGATCCTGCAGGTAACTGGTTCCAACTAGTCTGCTGCTCCAAATTGTGACAAAAGTGACAAAATAACGCCAACATGTTCCTATTTACATGTTGTGATTTGTATAGTCACAGCGTGTACAAAAAACAACGTAACATGAGACACAGCCATCTTCTAACAGTAAACAAACCGGGAACTATATTCTCAGACAGGCTTGCTGCGAGCATATCACTCCGCCCAAGTACTATATTCTTCCGCCTGAGAATATAGTTCCCGGTTTGTTTACTGTTAAAAGACGGCTGTGTCTCATGTTATGTTGTTTTTTGTACACGCTGTGACTCTACAAATCACAACATGTAAATAGGAACATGTTGGTGTTATTTTGTCACTTATTCAGAGCAGTAGGATTACTGGAACCATTCACCTGCATGTTCTGTGCTGGCCTGATGCCGCTGGAGCCGTCAGACAGCATTACAGCACATACGGAGATGAGAAGGGTATGTATCGACTTTTCTTACTCTGGGGGTTACGGTGAATAAGCTAAATTCCCAATAAGTCGGCGTGTTCCTTTAAGTACGGCTGAAAAATAGGAAAAATCTCTTTACTGTGGGACTAAGGAGCCTCCAAATGTCCACCACATTATAAGACTTTATCAGGTTATTAAGAACGATACTGCTTCTCGATGTATTGACTTGAGAGTGTTGCCGATCAAGGACTGCATCCAAAACTCAATTAAAGTCTCCACCTAAGATTATATTTGTGTTTAGACATATTGAATATAGTGTTAAAGAGATTCTGGAAGAAAATGGGATCATCAAAATTTGGGCCATATACATTTATCAAAGTCATAGGTATTGAGTTTAGCTCCCCTTTAATTATTAAATATCTAACTCTATCATCAGAAATGGTTTGCATATGTACAAAATGTACGAGTGTTTTTCTTAATAAGGATTGCCACTCCTCTTGCTTTTGTGCTAAAGTTTGATAGGAAGACATGTGATGCCCATGAAGGACATAAAAATTTAGTAGCAGTTTTTTTAATGTGCGTTTCCTGGAGGAAACATATATCGGCTTTAAGTGTACGTATATGAGCATACACTTTCCCTCTTTTTAATGGGCTATTCATCCCCCTTACATTCCAGCTGACTAGATTAACTCCACCATCACTGTGCTTATTAGGCCTTCTTAACATAAATGGTATCCACATCCCACCTCGGCTCTCTATGACCATTTTCATTTTGTTTATTTTTATTTAAACGGTTAATGGCGATATAGATCCCAGCATTGCTGGGTCAGGCACACCTCTCAGATTTATCAGTTGGAATATCAGAGTTATGGGTAATCCTGTTAAGAGATCTAAGGTTTTTGCGCACTTGAAACGTTTGAACTCTGATTTAGTATTTTTCCAGGAGACTCACCTTTTTTAAAGATCACATTAAAGATCACCGTAGTTTACATTGCCCTTGGGTAGGTCAAGTCTTCCACTCAAACTTTAATTCAAAAGCTAGTGGAGTCGCCATTTTAATTAACAAAAAAGTTCAGTTCTCATCCACTGATGTTATTGCTGATAGAAATGGCAGATACTTCATGGTTGCTGGTACACTGATGCAAAAAAAGGTTTTGTTGGTAAATGTATATGCCCCGAACTTTGATGATGTTGAATTCGCTAACAGATTGCTGAGTAACATCCCCTTCTTGAATACACACCTGCTGATCCTCGTGGGGATCTAAATTGTGTTTTTGACCCAATCTTGGATCGGTTTAATCCTCGAAAGCTGACTCAATCTGCTATGTCTAAAACATTCTCTGACTTTATGAAACGGAATGGTCTTATTACATTACATTACATGTCATTTAGCTGACGCCTTTGTCCAAAGCAACTTACCATTAAGTGCTTTCAACTGTGAAGGTTCAAACTCTAGACAACAAGTAGTAAGTGCAAGTACATTAGCTTTAAATAAGCAAAACTACAAAGAGACATGAAAGTGCAGGTTCAAGAATTTCTTTCTTTTTTATCCGAGGTGTAGTCGGAAGAGATGTGTTTTTAGCCTTCGGCGGAAGATGTGTAGGCTTTCGGCCATCCTGATGTCGATGAGGAGCTCGTTCCACCATTTGGGAGCCAGGACAGTTAACAGTCGGGATTTTGTTGAGTGATTAGTTCTCCCTCGCTGTGATGGGGCAGCAAGCAGTTTGGCTGATGCAGAGCGAAGTGGGCGGGTTGGGGTATATGGTTTGACCATGTCCTGGATGTAAGCTGGTGCTGATCCGTTTGTGGCCCTGTATGTAAGTACTAGTGTCTTGAAGCGGATGCGGGCAGCAATTGGTAACTAGTGAAGAGAGCGGAGGAGCGGTGTAGTGTGAGAGAACTTGGGGAGGTTGAAGACAAGTAGAGCTGCTGCGTTCTGAATGAGCTGCAGGGGTCGGATGGCACATGCAGGCAGGCCAATCAGGAGGGAGTTGCAGTAGTCTAGACATGAAATGACTAGAGCCTGAACCAGAACCTGAGCCGCCTTCTGCTTTAGAAGGGGACGTATCTTTCTGATGTTATGCAGCAAGTATCGACACGATCGGGTTATTGATCCATGGAGATCTCGTAACCCCTCTATTCAAAAATTCTCTTTCTTTTCCCAGGTGCATCATTCATATTCTAGGATTGATTACTTTTTTATTGACAGTACGCTTAATTCATGTGTAAATTCTTCTGACTATTTAGGTATTGTAATATCTGACCATTCACCTTTATTATTAGATATTCAACTTTGTACCTATAAACATAGCCCACCACTTTGGAGATTTAACTCTCTTCTTTTGGCAGACAAAAAATTTTGCAAACTCATTTCAAATTCTATTGATGAGTTCTTGTCTTTCAATCAAAATGACTCCTCTTCACATTCATTGCTATGGGAGACAATTAAATGTTACCTGAGAGGTCAAATTATTTCTTACGCTGCTCTTTCTAATAGAAAGATTAATGCTAGGCTTAATGCACTTACATCTGTGATTAGTAACCTTGATTAAAGATATCTATGACCATCAGTTACGACAACAGGCCACTTCCCGTCTGATACCTTGTATTAAAAACACTTATGACACTATCACTACAGATCCCTTGGAAATTAATGCTACTTTTAAATCATTTTACTCGTTATTATATAAATCTGAATTTCCTACAGACAACATTAAAATGAATACATTTCTTCAGAATCTTTCAAATCCTGTTATTGATACTAATACTGCCAGGCAAATGGACTCTCCACTCTCCCTCGAAGAATTACTAAATGCTATTAATGCTATGCAATCTAACAAAGCTCCAGGCCCCAATGGGTTTCTGATTGAATTTTTTAAAACATTTATTGGCAAATTGGCACTGATACTTTTATCCGTATTCAATGAATCCTTGGAAAGTGGTTGGTTACCACCAACCTTGACACAAGCCACTATTGCTCTCCTTCTCAAAAAGGACAAAGACCCGTCCTCCTGTGGATACAGACCATTGTCTCTGCTTAATGCTGACGTAAAGGTGTTGGCTAAAGTAATTGCATCCCGCTTAGAGAATGTCCTTCCTCATATTATATCCGAAGAGCAAAATGGTTTGATAAAGGGACGTCAATTGTTTTTTAATACCCGTACACTTTTCAATATAATTTATTCAAAACATTTGGCTGAACTTCCTGAGCTTGTGATTTCTTTAGATACATTCGATAGGGTAGAGTGGGAGTACTTGTTTGCAGTTTTAAAGAAATTTGGATTTGGTGATAAATTTATTTCTTGGATTCGCCTCCTTTATTCGTTCCCTAAGGCCAGTGTCCATACTAATGATGTTTATTCTGATTATTTTGCCCTTGAACGTGGAACTCGCCAAGGTTGTCCTTTATCACCTATGCTCTTTGCTATTGCTATCGAGCCTCTGTCTATTACATTAAGATCCTCCCCTCTATTCAAAGGAATCACCCGTAATGGAATTGAATATAAATTATCACTGTATGCGATGATTTGTTATTGTATATAACTGATCCTACACTTTCTATCCCTGCTGTTTTAAGTATTCTGGAGAACTTCAGCTCCTTTTCAGGTTATAAATTGAACTTGGGGAAAAGTGAGTGTTTTACCATTAATACTGCAGCATCTCATATGCAACAGTCAGATTTGCCTTTTCGATTTAGTCCATCAGGGTTTACATACCTAGGTATTAACGTGACTCGTTTTTTATCTTGCCTTGCATCTGCTAATTTCACTCCCCTTATCTCAAAGATTACATCCAATATTCAAAGATGGGATAACCTCCCCCTTTCATTAATCAGCAAGATCAATGTTGTTAAAATGAATATTTTACCAAAATTTCTATTTTTATTCCAGTCAATTCCTCTTTTTTTGGCAAAACATTTTTTTGACTCACTCGATAAGATAATTTGTTCTTTTATTTGGGGTGGGAAATCACCTAGGATTCGTAAAACTTTACTACAGAGATGCAGACTTAGTGGAGGACTTGCATTACCTAATTTTTTCACTTACTATTGGGCGGCTCACATCCATAAACTTTGCTACTGGTTGAAATCCCCTGGATCCTCTTGGTGTAAATTGGAACTATCGTCCTGTAGGGGATTTTCTATACTGCTCTACTTTATTCCTCTTTACCTACAAAACCTTCTCTATATACTGATAATCAAGTGGTTCTTAACACACTCAAACTCTGGTTTCAATTTAGAAGACACTTTAAACTTGTAGCTGCATCTTCCTTGGGTCCTGTGAATAACAACCATTTATTTCCTCCATCACTTTCGGACTCAACATTTTCACTGTGGTATGACAAGGGTATTACACAATTCAGAGATTTATATGTAGATGGTGTCTTTGATAGTTTTGCCAATTTGTCATCTTGATAGTTTTGCCAATTTGTCATCTTGTTATGGAATCCCTGTTACTCATCTGTTTCGCTTTTTTCAAAATCGCAATTTTGTGGCTAAGTGTTTCCCTAATTTCCACTCTTTACCTCCAGAGCAGCGGTGGGAAACCATGCTTTCATTTGTCCCTCATTACAGAGGTATCATGTCAAAGCTGTATGACATTATCTTAGCTTTTAGCGACCACTCCAATGCTAAAAACTTAAGTGTACATGGGAAAGGGAACTGGGAATACAAATACATGAGGAAGAATTTAAGATCTTATACAGGGTACATTTCTCTAAGTTTAGACTGTCTGAACTGTATCCAGAAGTGGAAGACAAATGTGATAAATGCTATGGCTCTCCTTGTCACCTTAGCCACATGTTTTTTCTTTGTCCTGATTTGAAAGGTTTCTGGGTGGGTTATTTTACTATAATGTCCTCTGTTTTAGGGGTAAATCTCCAACCTTGCCCTCTGATTGCTATATTTGGGATTCCTGACCCCTCACTTGAAGTTGACCCTACACAAAAGGACATTATAGCTTTCACATCCTTACTAGCAAGATGCTCCTTATTGTTACATTGGAAGTCTGCTAAATATCCTATATCCCAGTGGCTCAAAGACATCATGTATTTTTTTAAATTTGAGAAAATGAAATACACGTTGAGAGGATGTACAGTAAAATTTTACCACAAGTGGCAACCCATTATCTCCTATTTCAACTATCTAGAGGTGCTACCCAATTGAATGTGTGCCTGTTATGGTTGAACCTTTTTGTTTTGCATTAATAATCAGTAATATGTGTGTTGGTTGTGTGGAGCTGAGTGGGGGTGTGGGTGGGTGGCTGTTCATTGTTTATTACACGGTACTCTGTGATTTAATTAAATTATTTTCTCCTACATTCTTTATCAGTGTTTTTGTTTTGTTTTTTCATTATTTTCGTTTCTATGTGTGTATATGTGTCCGTGTACATATGCATATATGTTTAAAAAAAAAGGGTAAATTGTATCTGTGACTGGAAGTGTTGTATTGTATTTTTCCAATAAAATTTAAACGTAAATATGGCATAAAAATAAATAAATAAATGGTATCTACAATGTAAATAGCTTATCACCTGACCATGGCAAAGAGGATTATGCAATAAACGAAAAAAGAGATATGCTGAAGCAAAGAGAACCCTAAACTGAACATATGAACGCACCCCAGTGGGAAAACAAAAACCATGAGCGGTGTTACCATACCCCAAACTGAAAGTCAAAGCTAAACATTGGCGCAGAGTTAAGGCCCAATTTAGCATATAACTACTTAACTCCCTACCTACAGCGGAGCATCCATCCATCCATCCATCTTCGTCCGCTTATCCGGTGTCGGGGTCGCGGGGGAGCAGCTCCAGCAGGGGACCCCAAACTTCCCTTTCCCGAGCAACATTAACCAACTCCGACTGGGGAATCCCGAGGCGTTCCCAGGCCAGGTTGGAGATATAATCCCTCCACCTAGTCCTGGGTCTTCCCTGAGGCCTCCTCCCAGCTGGACGTGCCTGGAACACCTCCCTAGGGAGGAGCCCAGGGGGCCTCCTTACCAGATGCCCGAACCACCTCAACTGGCTCCTTTCGACACAAAGGAGCAGCGGCTCTACTCCGAGCTCCTCACGGATGACTGAGCTTCTCACCTTATCTCTAAGGGAGACGCCAGCCACCCTCCTGAGGAAACCCATTTTGGCCGCTTGTACCCTGGATCTCGTTCTTTCGGTCATGACCCAGCCTTCATGACCATAGGTGAGGGTAGGAACGAAAACTGACCGGTATATCGAGAGCTTTGCCTTCTGGCTCAGCTCTCTTTTCGTCACAACGGTGCGATAGATGGAATGTAATACCGCACCCGCTGCGCCGATTCTCCGACCAATCTCCCGCTCCATTGTCCCCTCACTCGCGAACAAAACCCCCAAGGTACTTGAACTCCTTCACTTGGGGTAAGGACTCATTCCCTACCTGGAGAAGGCATTCCATCGGTTTCCTGCTGAGAACCATGGCCTCCGATTTAGAGGTGCTGATCCTCATCCCAACCGCTTCACACTTGGCTGCGAACCGATCCAGTGAGTGCTGAAGGTCACAGGCCGATGATGCCATCAGGACCACATCATCTGCAAAGAGCAGCGATGAGATTCCCAGCCCACCGAACTGCAACCCCTCCCCACCCCGACTATGCCTCGATATCCTGTCCATAAATATTACAAACCCTGGCGGAGGCCAACCCTCACCTGAAACGAGTCCGACTTACTGCCGAGAACCCGGACACAGTTCTCACTTTGGTCGTACAGAGATTGGATGGCCCTGAATAGAGACCCCCTCACCCCATACTCCCGCAGCACCTCCCACAGTATCTCCCGGGGGACCCGGTCATACGCCTTCTCCAAATCCACAAAACACATGTAGACCGGTTGGGCATACTCCCAGGCTCCCTCCAGGATCCTTGCGAGAGTGAAGAGCTGGTCCGTTGTTCCACGACCAGGACAGAATCCGCATTGTTCCTCCTCAACCCGAGGTTCGACAATCGGCCAAACCCTCCTTTCCAGCACCTTGGAGTAGACTTTACCAGGGAGGCTGAGAAGTGTGATACCCCTGTAATTGGCACACACCCTCTGGTCCCCCTTTTTAAAAAGGGGAACCACCACCCCAGTCTGCCACTCCTTTGGCACTGTTCCAGACTTCCACGCAATGTTGAAGAGACGTGTCAACCAGGACAGCCCCTCCACACCCAGAGCCTTGAGCATTTCTGGACGGATCTCATCAATCCCCGGGGCTTTGCCACTGTGGAGTTGTTTGACTACATCAGTGACTTCCGCCTGGGAAATCGACGACAATCCCCCGTCATCCTCCAGAAGCACTTTGGTGCCGACCGAAAGTCCTTCTCCATGTCTTCTCCAAACTTCTCCCACACCCGCTGCTTTGCCTCTTTCCCGGCAGAGGCTGCAGCCCTTCGGGCCCTTCGGTACCCTGCAACTGCCTCCGGAGTCCTCTGGGATAACATATCCCGGAAAGACTCCTTCTTCAGTCGGACGGCTTCCCTGACCACCGGTGTCCACCACGGTGTTCGTGGGTTACCGCCCCTTGAGGCCCCTAAGACCCTAACACCACAGCTCCTCGCCGCAGCTTCAGCAATGGAAACTTTGAACATTGTCCACTCTGGTTCAATGCCCCCAGCATCCACAGGGATGCACGAAAAGCTCCGACGGAGGTGCGAGTTGAAAGTCCGTTGGACAGGGGCCTCCTCCAGACATTCCCAATTTACCCGCACTACACGTTTGGGCTTACCAGGTCTTTCCAGAGTCTTCCCCCACCCCCTGACCCAACTCACCAGCAGATGGTGATCGGTTGACAGCTCTGCCCCTCTCTTCACCCGAGTGTCCAAAACATACGGCCTCAGATCAGATGAAACGATTATAAAATCGATCATTGACCTTCGGCATAGGGTGCTCTGGTACCAGGTACACTTATGAGCATCCCTATGTTCGAACATGGTGTTCGTTATAGACAATCCATGACTAGCACAGAAGTCCGACAACAAACAACCACTCTGGTTTAGATCAGGGAGGCCGTTCCTCCCAATCACGCCTCTCCAGGTGTCTCCATCAGTGCCCACGTGTGCGTTGAAGTCCCCCAGCAGAACAATAGAGTCCCCCACTGGCGCCCCATGCAGGACTCCACTCAAGGTCTCCAAGAAGGCCGAATACTCCGAACTCCTGTTTGGTGCATATGCACAAACAACAGTCAGAGTTTTCCCCCCCACAACCCGCAGGCGTAGGGAGGCGACCCTCTCGTCCACCGGGGTAAACTCCAACGTAGCGGCGCTCAGCCGGGGACTTTTTAGTATCCCCACACCCGCCCGGCGCCTCACACCCTGGGCAACTCCGGAGAAGAAAAGAGTCCAACCCCTATCCAGGAGTATGGTTCCAGAACCGAGACTGTGCGTAGAGGTAAGCCCCACCAGATCTAACCGGTAGCGCTCCACCTCCCGCACCAGTTCCGGCTCCTTCCCCCACAGAGAGGTGACGTTCAACGTCCCCAGAGCCAGCGTCTGCTGCCCGGGTCTGGTCCGTCGAGGCCCCTGACCTTCACTGCCACCCATGTGGCAGCGCACCCGACCCCAGCGGTTCCTCCCACAGGTGGTGGGCCCAGCGGAGCAATCCACCTAAAATGTTCACAAGATAATAAGGCATTTAACCTCACCCAAATTATAGTGCAATTGACAGTCAAGGATCAGTCCATTTCACGACCCGATCATATGTCCATGTCCCAGTCATGAGCCAATTTTTCGGCTTTGGCAGGGGTAGTGAAGGTGCCCGTGTTGTCGTTAATGGTGATCACAAACCTCGCCGGGTGCCTAAAGCCACACCGAATTTTCCTGGCTCTGCGCTTCTCCTTGATGTGTTGAAAAGCCATCCGCTTCTTCATGGTTGCTAATGTTAAGTCAGGAAAGACTTGCCGTTCTCGGCTTTCTCTTTTCTTCCGATTATCCGGATGTTTTGCCTGCGAGAGCGGGACTCCAGGTCAACTAATTTAGCTTGCTGTAGCATGCATTGGGAAGCAAGGCTCTCGTGTCGCCTCTCAAGTTCGTCCAGATGTTTTTCATGCGATTCAATGGTGTCCTCTGTTGTTCGCTAATGGCTGTTAGAGCCGATTTAAGGCTGGAAGGGACCCATTAAGCTCGTTGAATCTGTCGTCCACGGTGCTTTTCATCTTTTGTATTGCTGCTAAAATGTCTTCCTTAGTAGCTCAGCTACCAGCAATAGCACTAGCTGCAATAGCACCTGCCTGTTCGGTGGTCTCTGCGTCGGCATCTTTTTCGACCAAATCTTCTTCGCAAGAACTTTTTTCGGCTCTGAACCCCTTGTTTATAGACTTATGGGTGAGATGTACAAGCTAAATCGAGGTGGAGCTCCCTACAAACACATCTACTCCACAGCGTGGTCCACCATCTTCCACAATGACCAATAGTTTATATGAACATCTTGAACAACCCAACAGCTTGGTGAAGATTGTTTTTGTTGATTTTAGCAGTGTTTTTGACACTATTCAGCCCTATCTGCTGGTGGGCAAGCTGGTGGATCATGGGGTTAATCCAAGGCTTATTTTGTGGATTAATGATTTTCTTTTGAAGCAAATCCAGTGGGGTAGATTTAACACAGCTGTTTCCTTCCCTAAATCTATAAAGACAGGGGCCCCACAGGGCTGTGTTTTGTCTCCAATATTGTACATACTGTGTCGAGCTTCAGTCTCCACTCATACCTTTTTCAAGTATGCAGATGACACGGCCTTGGTGGGGCTCCTAAAGCCTGACATATCAGAGGTAGAGAATTGTATTCAGTTGTGGTTCTGACAATTTCCTTAAGGTCAATGTGACAAAAACAAAGGAATGGTCATAGATTTTAGATGTAGTAAAGGAGAAATCCCACTCACCAAGGTTAATAATGAACCCATCAAACGAGTAAAAACATATTACATATTTACACAGATACTTATGGATAGAGATTGATGACCAGCTGAGGTTTGATGTATGTGCCACTGAAAAGGTAAAAAAACTGCAACAGCAAATGTTCTTTTTACGTAAACTGTCCAGTTTTAATGTGGATCAATATATTATGCAACTGTTTTACAAGGCTGTCCTTCAAGTCTTTTGTTCCTTCAGCAATTAGAATGTTGAATGAGACGGACAATACAAAAACGTAGGATATGATTTTATTTTCTTTTTTGTGTGTGTGTGTGTGTGCATGTGTAGTGTGTGTGTGGTATGTGTTGTGTGGTGTGTGTGTGTGTGTGTTTGTTCTTGTTTAACTATATTCGTGGGGTCCAAAAACCGGGAGTCCAGTATACTTGTGGGGTCCCGACAGCTTTGTGGGGCCAAAATGCTGGACCCCACAAGTTTAAAGGGCTGTTTGAGGGTTAAGACTTGGTTGTAGGATTAGGGATAGAATTAGGTTATAGTTAGGGTGAGGGTAAGGGTTAAGGTTAGGCATTTAGTTGTGATGGTTAAGGTGAGGGTAAGGGGCTAGGGAATGCATTATGTCAATGACGGGTCCCCACAATGATAGTGCCACAAACCTGTATGTGTGTGTGTGTGTGTGTGTGTGTATGTGTGTGGGAAATAATGGATTAAAATTCTGTTCACATTCTCAAGGATCATGTAGCCCACTGCACATCGTAGTGAGTGTTTGTATGCTGAGGGTAACTGGAAGTGCTATGTCTATGTGCTAGAGTGAGGGTGTTTGAAAATGCGTGTGTGTGTGTGTATGGGTAGGTGTGTGTTAGGTGGATGGAAGGGGGGAATGACATATGGAATATTTATATTAATATATATCAAAATATATCTGTTTTTATAAATGTTTTATGTACGTGCACATTGACCACCCAAATTTTCCTTATTTGGGATAATAAAGTTTACCTTGATCTTGACCTTGATCTCCACACTTTGGTCTTCATCAGCTGCTGGACCATGACTACACTGTAAGAAAAAAAAAACGTTAAACGGTCAATGACTGCAGCTACGGCTGCCAAACATTGACTGTAAAATTAAAGTAAAATACCCTAATTCAAACAATGTGTAAAAACATAAAATTTATGGAAAATTTCATTAAAATGTTTACAGAAAATTACCTTAGATTTTTCACAAATAATTATGATCAATCACCTTCAATAAAGGGACAATCCTAAAAATTCTACAGAAAAATACCATTATTTTACAGATTTTTCCAAAATAATTATGATGAATGAAGATTTTGTGGTTCTGGTGCCGGTTTTGTCTCAGACTGCACCTTTAACCTTCGTGTTTGTTTAATGGTAGGCCAGAAATAACTTACAGGAGTCCTCTAGTTGAAGTCAGTCATCTTTAGTGACAATATTGCAAATAGTTGCAGCTTATGCGTAAGGAATAAGACTTCCTTCAAGACAATGCTCTCTCACCCTACCGCCAACAGTATTTCCGGGAGTCCGAATGCCCGACCTAACATTACCCTCTCTCTTCATCCTTCTTCAGATTCCTCCTTCTGCAACGATGTATGTGCCGTTATCAGTGCACCTGGTCCAGGCCTCCGGTTCCCACCGCAATTCGCGCAGATCCATCACTAGATCATTGTTTTCTCTGCATATCTGGCCAGTTAATTTTAATACTGCGTTAATGAATTTACTGGCCGCTTCTCCGATCCAGCTGCACCCCCCACAAGTCTTATCACTATCACTCCCAGGCCTTTAGACACTGTGAAAGCAAGGTCAAGGTAACTCTCTTACTAATTTTCTACCAAATATATTCTTCATCAATCACCTTCAATAAAGGGACAATCCTAAAAATTCTGCAGGTAAATGCCGTCATTTTACAGATTTTTCCCAAATAATTATGATCAATCACCTTCAATAAAGGCACAATCCTAAAAATTCTACTGGAAAATACCATTATTTTACAGATTTGTCCCAAATAATTATGATCAATCACCTTCAATCAAGGGACAATCCTAAAGGTTCTGTAGGAAAATACCATTATTTTACAGATTTTTCCCAAATAATTATGATCAATCATCTTCACTAAAAGGGACAATCTTAAAAGTTCTGCAGGAAAATTAAAATAAATTATTTTACAGATTTTTGCTAAATTATTACGATCAGACACTAAAATATGATCTTCAAAATTACTGTGAAATATCCTCAACTGAAAACATACTCAAGCAATAAAAAATATATACATAATTTTCACTGTTTCAATTAAAATGTCGTAGATTAACTACAAATAAAGTAAACACCACTATTGATTCTGAAATCCTTTTATTTAATGTATTCAGATGTAAATTTACAATATCAACCAATTATTCACAAACAGTTCTTTAGAGCCCCCCAGGAGGAACTGAAAAACTAAAAATGGTACTTCTTCATGTGTGTCTGTAAGCATTTCTATCAAAATGAGGTCAAAATTTCCCCTTTGAAATGGATGGAGGAAGCAACAAATTGTGCTGTTGAGCTGAGGGAGTTGTGGTCTTCTTCTTCTTCATTCTCCTAACCCTTGGGGGCTCTGTATAAGGTAGTTCTGTAGGCCTGTAGCGACGCGCCGGTGAAAAAATTACGTTGACGTCCTATTTTTTTGCGTCAACGCTTTTTTGTACTACAACTTTTGAATTATGAGTTATGTTGGTACTTTAAAAGAGTAAACAGGCTGGCCTTTCATTTTGTATAACAGTAAAATTATTTTATTTATTTTATTTTGTGTAAAGCAGAAGATTTTTCGCTGTGCAAAACTGTTTAATAAAGTATATTATTAAGATTTTTTGGGTATTTATTTGAGATGGTATGGTTTTTATTAATCGAGCAACAGAAAAATAATCGTTATATTAATCGTCCAATTAGTCATTAGATTAGTCGACTAATCGATAAAATAATCGCCCAATTAATCGTTTAATGAATAATCGTTTACCCCCAGCCCTAGCCAATAGCAATTGTTTCAATGGGATCACTCAAGAATCAAAATCAAAATCATAAAACAAATATTTTAGTGATCCCAAAATTGGGAAATACCTTTGTATTGTTATTATTATTATTATTATCAAGAATGTGCATGATGTCAGGCAGGTGTAGGATCAATCATGATACATAGTAATAATAAGTAACAATAACAATAATAATAATAATAATAATAATAGCAGCATCATTTCTATTATTTTTATTAAAGATTTCCTGAAACAGTCTTATGATTATATTATATTTTTAATCTACATTGGAATTTACTATTGTTAACCTAAGCATAACTTATTATTGTGCAATGTTTTTTAAGCATCAACCCAATTCATGTTTGGTTTTACCCATCAACAAGCAGAATGATTGGATTTGAACAAGCCGCTGCCCCGCCCCCGATCCACGCACTGCTGGCTACCGTCCATGAACACAGTCACTGAACTAGTGATGTGCGATACCACTTAATTCCTATTCGATCCGATACCAAGTAATACCCAGGCTGGTATTGCCGATACCGATACCAATACTTTTTACGTATTTTATTTGTAGTGTGATGTGACAACTAGTTTAAAGTAAAGTAAAAAAGTAGGCTGTAGACTTACCAATTCAAAATTATAGCTGCATAATGACAAGACAATAAACTACTGTCATATTATTTAATTATAAAGAAAATCTCAGAACAAACTGCTTTCTGTTAGCTTGTTGTAAGAATGCTGGGATTCCGGGGAACTCTTGAACATTAAAAAACTAAAGCCTTAACAGCGTGAATAACTTTCCAACAGTCAGCGAGCCTATCACGCTATCTCCCTGTACCTGGATAACTTCTTCCGCTGCTGCCAAATGACTCACTGATTGAAATATGTCTTGCCCTAGCACCTTGCGTCTTCTCGCCCTGGACCTCTTCCTCAGACTGACGCTATATTATATCATCATATTCACTCTTATGACTCAGATGTTTAGCGAGGTTTTGTAGTGTTACCACTGTATTTCACTGTCTTTCCACACACTCCTGTACAGACTGCAGTCTGCAGTCTTCTTTGTAGTGGGAAATTAAAGAAGGGCTGCTGCAGCAGCAGGCTCCGTCACAGAGCCGCAGTGCACACACAACTGACTGGCGGAAGGAGAAGTAGTTCCTTCCCCTAACCGGATATAATTAGACTTTATGGTGACAACAAGTTACTTATGATATCATAAACACTCACTCCAAATTACTGAGTTTAAATATCGATCTTTTTATAAGAGAATCGATACTAGAGCAGGAGACGTTGGGATCGTAAATATCGATACTTTAGTATCGATCCGCACATCACTACACTGAACCACACAGAGAGCACATGCTGTCTGGGGAAGGCTTGACCTACGCGTTTTTTTCTTCCGACAGTCTTGATTTTTTTCCCACTGTTTTCGCAGTCTTTGATACTTCAAAAGATCCGAAGAAGGTAAGAAATAACTTAACTACAGTGCATATAAGAATATAAATGAGGATTGAGGTGGCGTCATAAGGCTAGTTAGCTAACTAGCTAGCTAGTTATCTAGCTTAGCCATCAGCACATTTTGGCCATGTGCATCAAGTGCTAGCATTAATAATTACTATAATAATAATAAGAAGAAGAAGAATAAATATACTTTATTGTCCGTCACAGGAAATTTGTTACCGCAGTCTGAGTCTGTACACATATACATAGATATGAATAAAAAAATAAATAAATAAATAAAAGTAGTGGTATTCAGTTTATGTCTTACTTAATGGTTTATCAATGATTTTTTATCACATAATTATTTGGCATTTCTTGTTGTGCCAAGTTTCTTGCTGCATTTCACTAACTTAAAATGTCACATGCTGTATTTTTTCCCGCTGGCTGCAGGTGCCGCTTCTACAGAGAGCCACTCTTTCAAGGACAAAGAGTTAGTCGACCACTACTTTTGGTATGTCACATCTAACAACCTTCAGTTTTCTATTGTACTGGGTAGAGTATTCTGGAGATTTTCCTACAGTGGGCTACAATGGCATATGTTATGTCAAAGTTCACATGCCGTTTCATGTGGTATCTCCCTGAAAAGTATTAAAAGCTATGTTGATCATCAGCTTCTGCATAGACATGAGGCAAATAGCTACTATCCATGTTGCTTTGCAGAGTGCAAACAAAAATTCACCAAATACACTGCTTTAAAAGCTCATGTCAATCGTTCCCACAACAGTCCTGTTTCACAGTTGGAAGAGACACATACGTCATTTGTATGTGATGATGTGCGTTGTCAGAAGAAATTCGTAGATTTGAAAGATCTTGTTGCACGCCTCAAGGGACATTTAAAGAAGCATGAGTTAGTACATTGCCCATTCAGCAATTGTAACAAGTCATTCAAAGTGAAGTGTTCATTTACATCCCATGTTTCAAGAACACATAAACATGAAACTGTAAATACTAGAGTCACATACTCCGAGCCATCTGTATCCTCTCAGATTGAGCCCAATGAAACTGAAACTGGAATGGACCAAAGTGAAAATCAGTCTCAGGTTACAGAAGATATTGATATAAGGGTCTTTGTACATGAGGAATCTGTGCCTGTTTTACATGCAACTCCAGGCAAATTATCTGGTTCCGTCATCAAATATTCAAATGATTGTTGAAGAGATCAATGGCCTGAATGATATTTGTCATCAGTACACAAAAGACAAAATTAAAGAGACAGAGGAAATACTAAGATGCTGAGATTGATTGAGTTTTCCAAAGTCTTCAGGAAGCGGATTTGCATGCTTTGTGTAGTTCTCAGCTCTCCACTGAATATATCAGGAGGCAGTATTTTGAGAAGAACTTTGCCTATGTGCACCCAGAAAATGTTTTGAACATAGAAGAGACAGTAATGCACAATACATACCCTTGCATGTCACTTTAAGAGCTATTCAAAAAGATCCTGTTGTGTGGGAAGAGTGTGTTAAGTCTCAAAATCGTCCTTTTTCTGATGGCGTCTTAAGTGATATTTCTGATGGCTCTGTCTTCAAATCCAATGAGCTGTTTCTACAAGGTGGTGACATCATCTTAAAACCGATATTGTATCAGGATGCATTTGAAGTTGTCAACCCACTTGGGTCATCCAGGAAAAAACATAAGCTTGTGGGAGTATACTTTACACTTGCTGACTTTGAGCCATTCCATCGTTCCAGTATTGACCATATGCAGTTAGTACTGCTGTGCAAAGAGACATACTTTAAATCCTTTGGTCAGGACATAGTGTTTGAGAGAATGTTGTCAGACCTGAGACAGCTTGAAGAACATGGACTTGTAACCACTTCTGGTCATGTGGTTCGAGCAACTATAATATCTATTGTAGGTGACAATTTGGGATCACACTGCATTGGTGGCTACACACAGAATTTCAGCACTTCCAAGTACTTCTGCAGGTATTGTGAGGTACAAAGAGGCCAACTTGAGAGTGTGAGTCAGACCTTTCCTGTTCGAACATTCAATAACTACAAAGAAGCAGTGCAGTTATTGCAGGAGAGTGATATGAATGACGTCAAAGGCATCTGAACTCTTTCACTGAAATCTTTCCATGAATGTCAGCCAGGCCTTCCTCCATGCATAGGACATGACTTGTTTGAGGGAGTTGTAGCTTATGACTTGGCCATTTTCTTGCGTTACTTCATAAACATCAAGCATTGGCTCACATACTCTCAGCTGAACAGGCGAATCACACAATTTTCCTACAATGACTCAGATTCCAGCTCATCTCCTTGTCAGGTGAATGTAAAGGTCATCAGAATAGGTGGAGAACTGGTGTCTCCTTAGACTCCTGCCTGTCATTATTGGTGACAAAGTTGATCCTCGTGACCCAGTGTGGCAACTAGTGATCACTCTGAAAGAACTTGTGGAACTAGTGTGTGCACCCAAGATCACCGCTGCCTAGGTAGCTTACCTCAACATTGTTGTGATTGAATATCTGGAAACAAGGCAAACAATCTTCTCCATTATGTATCATTGATCCTCAAACTGGGTCCCCTAATACAGCTATGGACAATGAGATTTGAGAGTAAACACTCCTACTTCAAGAGGTGTGTGAGGAGGATACAAAACTTTAAGAATATATGCCAGTCTCTCGCAAACCAGCACCAACTCCTCCAAACAACCCTCAGCTCAAACTCCTTTTTGGCACCAGTGCTGAAGACAAAAAACGTTACTCCATATCATGCTCATCTGTACAGTGATGCAGTGCACAATGCAGTTGAACACACGTTTACAGAACCGGATTCTGTGTCAACTGAGGTAGATTTTAAGGGTACCCTTTACAAAAAGGGATGTTTTCTTTGCCTCAAACGTGAGTCTGATGAGTCAATCAAGTTTGGTCAGATTGAGCTTGTTTTGATAATGACAAAAAGGTGTGCTTTCTGGTGACACCGCACACTTAATTGTGTATTTATCAGAGTATGGACTCTATGAAGTCAAACAAGCAGCTGAGGATATGCACTGCATTAACGCAGAACACTGCCTAGATTCTTACCCATTGCCTCTTTACAATCTGAATGGGAATAATGTCATATCTCTTAAGCACAGTCTTGTTGATCAGTAAAAGCGTGATGAGGTGTTGGGGTTTACAATCAGAAGTTTTCGACTAGTGTGTCAATGGGGAAAAATGACGTGTATTTAATCAAAGTCACATAGTAACTGTGCTGTAATGTGTAATCGACAATCTGTTATCCACTAAATAGTAATTAATCTTTTGTCCCCTCTTGCAATCATGGCTGGATGGGTGAGTGATCTAACCTCATCCCTCAGCTTGTTCTTGAACCAAGAGGATTCTGTAGTGCGAGCAGTGGAGGTGATCAAAGACATTGGAGTCTGTTCAGCTGAGTACCTTAAGTATGTCGAGGCAGATGACCTTGCAGCAGTCCTGATGCCAATAGAGGTCAGGAAAGTTATGGCCTGCATTAAAAGTATAGTGCCATTTGTGATGATTGCAACAAGATTAGAAGAAGAAGAAGATAATAGCTGGCATTACAGCTTTGACATACCCTGGAGTAAGATGCCCTCCAGTACAAGAAAAAATGTTGGATACTGGAAAGAGGCCTTCGGCAGCACAGAGAAGGGAGATTATTAGGATTGTGGCTGGTGAAATACTGACTGTCTGCAAGAAACCAGGAAATAAACACCATACTGAAATTTCAAGGAAGATGGTATTTCGTTACCCAAAATCCTTCTAAAATGAGATTGAGGGGCAGATTGTCAGCACTGGGTATGACTCTCTTGTAAAACAGTTCATATCTCGGCAAGATAATTGCAGACGACTCCAAGCTGCTTCTGCCCAGAAAAGACTTCCTGAAAGTAGCAGCCCTGACGATGCGAAGAGAGTGTGCAAAGATGCATATGGCTGTATTAACTCTGAGCCAGAGCTTCCTCCTCACAAAGATGTGAAAATATAGAAAGACTGATGGTGGACACGTTTCCCTCACAGAGGAGAGACATACTATCAGGACTGAAACAGACGGAAGAGATTCTTAAGGAATGGCCTTTCCTCTGCCAGGAAGATGGAATGAGGCTTCATTTCAGATAACTAACAGGTGTCCAGTTAGATGACAGCTTTGGAGAGTCCACAGCCACCAAGTTCAGAAGAATCCTGCGGTACTTTCAGTTTGTTAAAACTGAGTCATCCAGTGTACACTATCCATCTGTACTGATGCTTATTGCCCATTTCAAAGAGCAGCAAGACAAGATGTTCCTAAATGTCGATGACACTGCCATTGCAACTGATGTAGACACCACCAAGCTACCATGGACACCTTGCATTGTGGTCTGTGGTAGGTGTGCCAAAAAACAAAATCATGTTTTTTGCTACCTTGTTTTCATTTTTTACTTGCCACAGTTTTTCTTTTGCAGTATAGACACATGGGCTATTCAAGAATTAAGTCAACTAAGCAGTGTGCAGAACACAGCTCCTGGCTTACTTAACCTCATTGGATCCATATACATTAAGCAAGCTATTTACTTACTAAGGAACATACTGTTCTTGCACTGTTCACAGGTAACAGCACACTTACTGCCAAGATGTTCATGGTTACAGTGGACCAGGTCGTAGTCAACGAGCAGCTTCCCTGCTTCACCAAAGCATTACGGATGATGTTCTGCTCATATTACCTGCACAACATTGACTACCCAGTGGAACGTGCTGCTACTCTGGAGTTCTTACAGAGGTAAGCTTTCAGTATGCATTACACATTGCTTTTAAGGTATTTTTTATTTGTTTTATTTGTTTTAAAAGGAGGAAGAAAAAGTTGTTCCTTTAAAAACTCATCTCTCCCTGCTTCTCTCTTCGCTCCTCTCACTGCTCCTTTCCTCGCTCCTCTCTTCACTCCTCTCCCTGCTCCTCTCTTCACTCCTCGCCCTGCTCCTCTCTTCACTCCTCTCCCTGCTCCTCTCTTCACTCCTCTCCCTGCTCCTCTCTTCACTCCTCTCCCTGCTCCTCTCTTCACTCCTGCCCCTGCTCCTCTCTTCACTCCTGTCACTGCTCCTTTCCTCGCTCTGCTCCTCTCTTCACTCCTCTTCCCTTCATACATCTGTTGGAAAAAATTCTTTTTCCAACAGATGTAATAGCTTGTTGGATAGAAATGCACCCACTACAACTAACGTTACCATTACCGTTGGCAAAGAATTGTATTATCGATTTGTTGTGTCGCGCAACTATTATGCCACTCAGTCGTGTATAAGCAATACAACAAACCTGTAATTTACCATTAATTAAACCATAAACATGTATATTGCCATTACACTGGCAAAGCAAAATACATTGTGTATATAAAGCAAAATACATTGGGTATATAAGAGTACATATGTATTAATTCTATTTTAATTCTATTTTCACCACAATACTACTATTATTAGTCATAGTTCTAGTATATTAACTGCTACTATAATTGCCAATGTTCATCATGTATTCCAGTATACCCACTGCTATAATTACTATGAGTCCTATTTCTGCAGATGCCCGCCCAAACAAGAACCTGGTTCAGCCTGAGGTTTCTGCCTGTTCACACCAATCCTTGCTCTTGGGGAGAATTGTTGGGTCTCTGCAAAATATAGTGTGTGTGGTCTAGACCTACTCTATCTGTAAAGAGTCCTGAGATAACTTCTGTTAAGATTTGACATTATAAATCAAAATGAAATAGAATTTTAATGGAATGTGTTTATAGAAAAAATGATTAACTATTGCTTTAGTCATTACAGTATTTACTTGTTTTTTTTCCATAACCTTTTGTTCAAAGAGCACATTGAGTTATTTAGATAGAAAAAGAATAAAGACAGATGTGGATGCATGGACATGGTAGACTTGGGGTCACATGTTTGCACGTTGATGTTTGGGCTGTGTGTTGGTTGCTAACTATATTCAGCAGGTCACAGTGACAGTGGGATAATCCTTGCTGACAGGGACAGCTGAGTAACGTTGAACCACCATGCCAGCCTGTTATGAAACACAGGGCAGCCCAGCACCAGCAGCTACTTCAAAGTGACATGATTATACGTCTGGCACTTTGCACTTCCCTCATCTCTCTCTCGCTCTCTCTCTCTCTCTATCTCTCTCATTTGTGTGTAAGAGAGAGAGATAAAAAAAATCTAATTAGAATCTGTTTTGACATTATCGCCTGATGTACTTCACCAAATCTGTTTGTATTTCATTCAGGAACTGTGTCTAGGGGGTGATCCAGTGGTGACGATATTAGCTGATTCTAATCTGATCTTCAAACGCTGTGCTGTGCTTTCAACATGGACTATCAGAGGCACAACTTTAAGTTGTTCAAAGGAGAAAAACTTTACTAATCAAAATATTATTTGCTAAAATCAACTGCAAATACATGATTCATTTATTTTACGAGCTCTGCTGCAAACATGATGTCATAACAAGGATTATTTTAGATGGATTTATGGATTATTTACATCGTCAGTTGGTTCATTTTCAGTTGAGTCAGATTTTCCCCTACCTGTGGTGGGGATTAAAGATCTATCAGACAGTTTTTGTCCTGAATTTTATAAAAGGTACTGTGGATGTTAATGATCCCCACAGGATGACATAATGTTTATAATGGCCTTGACCTTTCTTTAGTGTCTCCATCAAGCCAAAGCATGCATTCTTCTGACGGTCCTCCTACTTGTTTTATAAATTTCAGGATGTTTTCATTGTTCTGATATAACAATATGTATTTTTGCTTTATAGTATTTGTTTATGTTTGTCTTGTGTTGGACCCTAGGAAGAATAGTCTCCACTACAGTAATGCTAACTCTACTAGCCTGGGTAAGCGAGCCAGCTTGCCGACAAGTTTTAAACATCAGAGTAAACACAGAGAATGGTGGAGATGAGCTAAAGCTAGCAAGGCCGTCTCTGTGGCCATCTCATGACTACGAGTTACTAATCAGGATTGGGAACTCAACTCAGCAGTCTCCTGCTGACTCTGCTAGCCTGGCCGCTCAAACTTTCAAATGTAAACATCAGAGTGAACACCGAAAAGGTGAAAAATAAAATTAAAAAGAACTGTGTAAACTATGGTTGCCACCCATCCCTTAAAATACGGAATCGTCCCATATTTCAAAATAAAATAGTGTGTCCCGTTTTGTTTTCTGTTCCTGTAGAAGCCACAAGTGCGCTGCGCATCGGAGTATGAATCTGTTTGAATGTTTACCTGATGAGCAGGTGGCACCTTGTACGGCAGCCTCGGCCACAGTGTATGAATGCGTGTGAATGGTGAATGGTTCCTGTACTATGTAAAAGCGCTTTGAGTATTTAAGACTAGAAAAGCGCTATATAAAAACAGTCCCTGAAAAATATCATTGGCATCCTTTATTTTTCTGCATGAAAGGTGGCAACCTTAGTGTAAACCCCTGCTCTAGATTACCTGACCCAAGTATACGTCTCGGTGTAATGGATTTATGGCATTAAGTGGTTTCTTTAGAACTTACATTGTCGAGGTAATAACACAGTCTTCTACTAGAAATACCAAATGCGTTTTGATATTCATATAGTCTTTTTTTAGGGTTGATCATCATCATCTCACGCCTGTTGGATTTTATTAGAAACATGCAGGATGAATTTTATCAGCATTTGCAGTGCTATTGGTTGACATAATAGCACATAAATGTACTTGTGATGTGCTAGTGTCCTTGTTCTCCTGTGGGTGATGATTAAACCCAGTGGTGGAATGTAATTAAGTACATTTATTCCAGTACTGTACTTAAGTCCAAATGTGGTACTTGTACTTTACTTGAGTTTTTTCTTGTCATGCCACTTTCTACTTCTACTCCGATACATTTCAGAGAGAAATACTGTACTTTTTACTCCACTACATTAATCTGACAGCTTTAGTTACTAGTTACTTTACACATTAAGATTTCTGCACACAAAACGATAGTTACGTTATTGTAACTCCAGATTCTATGAGTATAGGCGTAGCCCTCTAAGGCTACGCTATTGGGTTTATCCCTTGGCGCATGCGCAGTCGTGAAGATTTTCTTTCCCGCCCTTGCGTACAGTACGGGCTTCAACTACGTCCGCAGATACTGTATATGTACATAGCGGACCCGTTGTTCATCTCCCAACATCAGCTTTTTCTTCAGCTAATGTAATAGGAGCATGTGGCCCGAATCTTAGAGGGCTACGCCTATACTCATAGAATCTGGAGTTACAATAACGTAACTATCGTTCTATTTCGTATAGGCTTCACCCTCTAAGGCTACGCTATTGGGTTAGGGCGAAGCTGATGTAGTCAATGCCACCTGCGACATAGACTTTCTCTCTCTCTCATGCATTGGCAGAAGATCGCATCAGAAGCGTTATTCTGGTAAAAAGAGCCTGCCATGGTAAAGACTTGACCTAGCTGGCTGCAAAGCACAAGCCATGAGTGTAGGCGTGCATGATAGTGAGAGTTGTAAATGATTGACAATTATGGGACGTCCATGTTCCTCTCAGCCACCCAGTGTAGGGGGTGAGGGTCTCAGACGAGAGACCTACACATGCAGCGGTACATATCATGATTGTAGGCGTGCATGGTAGTGAGAGATAGTGACAACATATATATGAGGCACCGCTCTCCTCCCAGCACCCACAGCAAAAAAAGGGGGTGGGGTGGGGGGGGTTGCTGGCAGGCAGAGCACACATACAACGGAGTATATTCGACGTTGAGTGAGGATAGAACCGAGTGGGTCATAGAGGGCTCAGACATATCGCGCAGATAGAAACGGATGAAAGGGCATGGAGATGCCCAGGATGCCGCTGCGCAGATGTCGGCTACTTTCATGTCCTTGAAACAGAGTCGGCGATGCCGACAGTGCCCTCGTAGAGTGTGCCCGGATGCCCGTGTTATAGGTCTGGGTGATAGCCTCGCACAGCCAGTGAGACAGACGCTGTTTTGAAAGGGCCGCTCCTTGGGAGTGTTCCCCATAGTGTACAAACAGCTGCTGTGTCTGCTTATGTCCGCCGTGCGTAAAAGCGTGCCGTGATAACGCGCGCCGGGCATAACCAGTGGAAAAAACCTCCTCCGCGTCGTTGTCATGAGGCGGGGGGGGAACCCTTGAGGGAAAAACACCCTTGACCGAAAATAATTAGTTAGAATTTTTCGGTGTGAACGAGGGGTTTGGCTGCAAGGCGGCTGCGCTCCGTCCCCTCTAATGGAGAGGCAGGACAGTGAACTGACAGCGCACATAAGTCGCTCACTCTCTTGGCTGACGTCAAGGCAGGAGTAGCGCCGTTTTTAGTAACAGCAACCTGAGAGAGGCTTTTTGCTAGGGGCTTGAAAGGAGGCTTCCCCAGAGCTCGAGCACCAGTGCTATGTCTCATTGGGGTGTGAGAGGGTGCACGACGGAGTTTCTGTCGTCTGACCCCCTTCAAGAAAACACTTTACCAGGGGGGTGCGCAAAAAACCAACCTCTCTCCATAGCCTTCGTGGCAGGATGAGATGAGTCGCTGCGTAGGCTTTGACTGTAGATGGAGCCAAATCATTAACCACTAATGTTTGGAGATAAGCCGACACGAGAGGCAGGGGGCACGATGTTCCGCTTCTACTCCGTGCACCAGCGTTGGGAAGCAACACGCTGCTAGTGGAAGGGGGCTCTAGCGTTCTGGATAGTGTGCACCACGGCAGGGAGGCAAGCCTAATTTCTGCAAGCGTTCCCGCTCAGCATCCAGCCCCGCAGTCGCTGGGTTAACACCACCGGAGGTGCAATATCGCGCTGTCCAGCTGTGACAGAGCGTCCTCGCGCCACGGCAGTTGCCAGGGGGGACCCGCCAGCAGCTGAACCAGAGTTGAGGGAACCAGGATGCGCTGGTGCGCTCCGGTGTCACTAAGATGACTGACAGATTCTTCGCCTGTATGCGTTCCAGGAGGCGAGGGGTAACAGGGACCGGAGGAAAGCGTATAGGAAGGTTTAGGGCCAGGGTTGGTGGGAGAAGTCGTCTATGCTGAGGAGTGGATTGTCCCGTGTGCTCAAGGGAAAAACACAGAGCGCACTGTGTGTTCTCTCGTGAGGGCGAACAGATCCACTTCCGCTTTTCCCGAACCTGCTCCGCAGCTCCTGAACAATAGAGGGATTCAATTTCCACTCGTTGTGAGAGGGCCCCTCCCTTCGACATTAGGTCTGCCGCCCGGTTCAAAACCCCGGGGATGTAAACAGCTTTGAGGGACCACAGATGACTGTGGGCCCACAGCAGGAGGCTCCTGGCTATTTCCAATAGCCGGGCCGGCACACGCTGCCCTGGCGGGTTATGAATGCTGCTGCTGTAGGCTAATGTTGTCTGTCCATACGACAACATGTCTCCCTGCTACCACTGGGTGAAATGTTAAGACCTTCAGCACCGTGGACAGCTACAGGCAGTTTATGTGGGAGGGCATCCTCCTCCCACCACCTGCGACTCGCATATTCCTCCCCAGCCAGTAGGAGCAGCGTCACGTGTGACGTCGCTTAGCCCAGGGAACCCCCAGTTGAGAGGTTCGGGGTTTCCTCAATATGCCAGGTCTGACTGAAAAGAGGGAGGAATGGTCAGCATTCGCCACTTGTGGCGTATAGGCTCGAGGCACTGGCGGTGAGACCCCCTCTGGATTATCCTCATGTGGAGGACACCCAGGGGGGCTACTACGTGACCCGCAGACATCATGCCCAGAAAAAGCATCACAGACAACGCTGACAGTGCCGCGTATGGCGTGGTGCGCGACAACAGAGAGATCAGCGCGTCTCGTCTTGGCGTTGACAGCCTGGCCCTCATGACAATCGAGTTTATGTCCACGCCCAGATAAACTATTGATTGTGCGGGAGCAGTGAGCTTTTTGCCAGTTCGTGGCGAAGCAAGTGTTTGCAGATGTCGACTTGTTTGCAGCACTGCCTTTTGAGCAGACCGTCCAGATAAAACAGGACCCTGATGCCTTTTTTTCATAACGGCTGAAGTGCCGTCTCCATGCACTTGGAAAAGTGCGGTGGGGCAGTGAGTACCCGACCAGCAGCCGGTTGTACTGGAATGGGCCCCTTGGAAAAAAAAGCGCAGGAATTTCCTGTGTCTGGGAATAATTGGATGTGAAAGTATAAGTCTTTCAGATCCACGGACGTGAACCATTCGTGGTGGCGCACACATTCCAACACGTGCTTGACCGTCAGCATGTGGAATTTGCGCCCGTAATGCACCGGTTGAATTGGGGCAGGTCAAGAATAGGACGCAACCCGCCTTTCTTTTGTGTGTCACACTCATCCATGCCGCGCTGTGCTCCGAAAACGGGCGTGCTGGTGTGTGCTTGTAGATACACCTATGTGTGCTTGTGTGGGGAACGACTGTCATGTTGTCAGCGCATTGTTCAGTGGGAACGAGGGCTGTTGTGTCTCCGGCACTTAACCGTAGAGGGACAGACGTTACCTGCGCCCCGACACAGCCACGCCTTTGTGGCTCTGGGGTCGGGTTAGACCAGGTGGGGGACACCTTCATGGTCCTCCGGCTCCGTGAAGCCTGCCGGTAATGTGCCGGCCGCCGCTGCGGAGGGGGGCCGGGCGGAGGAGCGGGGCTTGAAGCCTGTGAGAACGCTGCCGCAGCATTTTATGGCAGTTGTCATGGCGACGGCGCTGCTCTGGAGGGACGGGCTTCCAAGAGCCGAGCCTTCGGAGCCGCTCCGCGTCTACGGCCGCTTGGTGAGGAGGGACGTGGCTGTCTGATGACGGTCCCCAAATAGTCCATCCCGGAGCTATGGGGGCCGTACAGAAGCTCCGCGCCTGACGTCATCGGGTAGCTGTGACATGTGGGGGCCAGGTGTTTCGCTGGGCCACAGTCTGCCACGCCATGACTCTGGACAACGCCACCGTGGACGCCATGGTCAGGGTGAGGGTGGCGGTCATGGCGTGCTAATCTCCGTGGCTAGCTCCAGAGGAAGAGCTCCTGGAGTGGTGGCCATAGCGGAGACGGGAGAGGTTAGCATACCTGATCCTTGGGGGGAAAAGGCGCGGGTTTCCGGTGGCCGAAAAAAAGCAGCCTCCGAAAGCAGAATGGACGCCAGGCTCTGCTCCAGGGGGGTTACCGAAGGAAGCCCACTTCTGTGTCGCCTTGAACCCGAGTGAAACGGGGCGTAGTGAGAGACGGGAGCCTTCAGTTTCCCGGGCTGGGAGAGAGAGAGCCTCCTCCACGAACGGCCGAATGCTCCGTGAAGCGCGGCCATAGTGGAGCCCGTGAGAAGGGCGGCTCCTGAGCGTAACATCCCCGCTCAAGAGGCCAAGAGCGGGGGCTGGAAGCTCAGCTCAGCCGGGAGCGCTATGCCTCTCTGGTCTGCCGCCTTTGATGATCTCCGGCAGATCCAAGAAGAGAGCCTTAGCGGTGGAGGCCACCGAAACGGTGCCCCCGGCCGTTTCAGAGATGGGGGAGAGCCGCAATGAGAGGGCATCGATCCCCGTCTCAAGGTCCAGTCCTCCCAGGGGGAGGAGGGACAACCGGTGACGGAGGCGTTATCTGAGGAATCGAGCCATCGGGCTCGTGCTCGTCGATAAAGCCTTCCTCCAGCGGATCCAGGGTGTTGACGGATTGCCGTCTGTCTGCCAGCTGCCATCCCCTTCCCTGCTAGCCTGACAAACCAGAAAAGCTTCCGCCCGCGGTTAAGCTCTTTAGATGGCAGGCGGGCGCAGAACTGGCAGGAGGTGTCGGGGGCGAGAGCCGGGCCCGCGTGAGCGGCACCGAGGCAGGTCTCGCAGCGGGGATGGGGGTCCGGCGGCGGGATGTAGCCAGTCCGGCAGTTGGAGCAGAGGCGAACACCGCTGGAAGTCGAGTTTGTCTTCATACTGCTAGCTTGAAGAAAAAATGGGAGATGAACAACGGGTCCGCTCTGTACATATACAGTATCTGCAGACGTAGTTGAAGCCCGTACTGTACGCAAGGGCGGGAAAGAAAATCTTCATGACTGCGCATGCGCGAAGGGATAAACCCAATAGCGTAGCCTTAGAGGGCGAAGCCTATATGAAATAGAACACATGAGGTTTATAAAATCTGATGTTTTTATGAATTTCCATACATCCACTTTCCCACAATATATATACTCTAAACCAACAAGTCCAGCTTAAATGATTAGACCATTTAACTTGATGATTGACAGAACTGTTTGGATCCTTTTCAGTTTCTAAAATGTGAGGATTTGTCTGCACTTTTACTTTTAATACTTTAAGTACATTTTACTGATGACACATACTTTGACTTAAGTAACATTCTCAATGCAATTTTGCTTGTATTTTTACAGTGTGGTATTAGTACTTTTACTTAAGTAAACAATCTGAATACTTTGTCCACCACTCATTAAAACATATCAGGCCACATACAGTTCAATTTTATTTGATTTATAATTGTTTTGTCCACAAACTAAGAGCAATTTATTTTAAAATTTAAATATCACACATTTGACTCACATAACATACTGCAACTAGAACTCGGAGAGCACAAACCTCTGCTATGTCCAATAGTCCAGTCTTCTATAATATGTGAATGCGCAAGCACAACAATATATGAATGGATAATTTTTCCAAATATATATAATATATTAGAATTATGTCAAAATATATTATGCTTAGCTGTGCATTCACTTTTAAATTGAAAATATTTCACATACTTAACATACATTTGTGAAAACCAGAAAACACTTTATTAGCATGTACATATGTACAAATATCAAATGCTAAGACTCAAATAACATCATGAACATGGCAGCTTTTAACAAACCAAGCACGGCAGATCTACATATCATCAACCACTGCACAGCCAGGAGTTAAATACTCACAGACAGCCAAGGGTCACCGTCATTGTGCCTCCAACTATTCACCAGAAGAACCAGCAGTTAGGCCCACAGTCTTATGTGGCTCTATGTTGCACATGCACAATGCACTTTTTGAGGGTGACGCTGTGTAATGCTAATACTATAAGTCTCAATATCGCTGCTAAGTGTCTGTGGCATCCCGGGTCACCCCGGGTCCTTTGTTGTTTTGTTTAGCCATAGAGAACCCTTGGCAGCAGCCACTAACTTTCCGGATATCATGGTAGGAGGGGTAGTACACAAACCTATGCTGTATGTGGATTATATATTACTTTTTGTGTCCGAACAGGAGGGATTAGTTGGAAAAGGGAATTGTTACACTGGGGGATCTGTCTTGGTGGCACATTGAAATCCTTTGTGTATGTGGTACAGCAATTTGGGATCCTTATATGCAACTTTGCCATCTGTTATTGGGGATTTATGGACAGGCCTCAAAAAGACATGGGAAAGGGATCTGAGTATTACACTGGATGATGAGGAGTGGGACAGAATTTGTAGGAATATAAAAACGATGTCACGAGATGTGAGGGTGCACCTCATTCAGTTCAAGATTATGCATCACTTCTACTGGACTCTCTCCAGATTGTTTAGACTTGGTTTAAAAGCACACCAAATGTTGGCCAATTACTCTATGGTCCTGTGATAAGGTCCAGGGGTCTCATTTATAAAAAAAAAAGTGCGTAGGATCTTTACTAAAACCGTGCGTATGCACATCTGTAAGCAATGTTCCCTTTATAAATCACAGATTACCCACAAGTGTGCGTACGTGAATCAGCCTCTTATCCAGCCCTGTACACGCCCATTTTAACAATAAATAGTCAATGCAAAGCACCTCATGAATGCTGATCAAAATGTTAATGACCCTGGCAGTATCACTTTTGTAGGATTTTCTCTTGTAGGGTACAGATTGATCATTAGCAAATTATCAAAATATGTTTTATCAATATTAATAAAGTTATGAATATGGTTATTAATAACTATCAAATCGATAAACACTCAAAACGGGGCACCACCCTGTAAGTCAGGGACCAATGATCAACTGTGGAACAGTCTCATTTCTGTTAAAATCCCTTAAAAGGATTTAAAGGAAGGGGTGATTTCGAGCACAGACCCGTCTAGCCAGCAATTATTACAATAAGTGCACAAATAATCACAAGCAACTGCTATTTAAAGTATAATAAGATTTATTAAACATCACAATTATCAGTAGCCAATCAGCAATCCTTCAATAATAAACTTATATACCCTTTTACAATATCACAATCAAAACAAAGCAAGAAACCAAAACAGCAGAGACACCTTTGTGCCTGTGTGGCGTGTGTGTGTGTGTGTGTGTGTGTGTGTGTGTGTGTGAGAGTGAGTGAGAGTGAAGGGGGGCAGTGTCGAAATGTAGTCTAACACAAACTACTAAAATGGCTACTCCAGTGAGCTACACCTAACTATTTAGCCTCAAGAGGGCGGTAGTGGTACTGGGTGCACCCGGAGGGGGGTAAAGAAGCAGAGGGGAGGGGTTGCGAGGCAACGCACACGTTTATGCTAAGTCAAGCGTTAGCTCTATGCGTACTCCACGTGGGTAACTAGCTTGGATGTATGTGTGTGTGTGTGTGTGTGTGTGTGTGTGTGTGTGTGTAAAGAGAGAGCGAGAGAGAGAGAAAAGGAGGGAAAACACGATTTATGGAAACAAACACTTAAAACCTTAATCTCTGGGGTAATGGGACTAACCGCTCTCTCCGTTTTACTCAAGATTCTAACTTAACGTGGCGTTATAGCAGAATCTGAGGTTTGTTTAACGATAAAGAACGTTTATTCCCCGGCACACTCTACGAGCGTGCAGCTGACTCAGCTTTGTACAGTAAATTCTCCTCGGCGGGAGTTATCAGCTACAGTTCAACACAACTTTCAACAATATCTGGATCAGTGATATTCTTCACAACAGCACATAGGACGCAGCGGTCCGATCACACATTAATGGTAAACAAAAATAGCAATACCTTTTACACATTAATAAACACCCTAGTTCTTAAATCTGCCCAGAACTATAAAAGCCTCTTACTGTTTGGTGCACAGTCCGTTGCTTATCCGGCGGATTTTCCGGTGAACAGAACTGGGTTAACCTCTCGCCAGAGATTAACGGCCCGTACCGTCCAAGGCAGTGGAGCAGAAACACGGCCGAGTCGACTTGCAAGAAAACTCGTTGTCTCTTCTTCCTTGAGACGGGGATGATCTACCCCTCTGCAGATTTGGTGTAATACGGGCTTCGTATTCACCAGGACCCTGTTGTATCACGAACGATACAAACGTCTCACTCGACCAGCGAATGATACGGTGTTGATTCTCGAACAGCGCTGAACGATTGCGTCTCCTTGCGGCAAATGGATTACCTCGAAGAACCCCCGGCTGTGACCTCCGGCTACTTTTATCTCCCCTCCGCCGCCTGCTGGCGGCGAGTGGTGCGTTCAAGGAGCCGCGGCCAATCAGAAATCCCGAACTCAACGAAGGTGTGAGGATTTGTCGTTGCAGTTCTCAAGCCCTCCACCAGTCTGCCATTTTCCTCATGTCTTGGAGGTACAATCTCCATTTTAGAGACTCCTTTGTTAGGAGTGAGGGGTCTCAGACTGGTGACTTCCCTACAGGCCGCTCTTTGGCCTCAGGGGAAGCTTCAGGCCTCACAGAATAGTCTTGATCATAACTGTTAGGTTCCAACACTTTACACCGAATCATGACGACTGGTGGGGAAAAAGCAAAAAACTTCTCAGACGTTGGTGAATTGCTGCAAATTGAATTACAATTTCAGCCTGTTCTCGCATAGTGCAGGGAAACCTGATCTATAGATCACCTATATTAACTAGAACTGCAAGCAGTTATTACGGGGCCCAAGCCTCCGATGCCAGTCGCCCCGGATAAGTGGGCCACTTGCCCCCGATGACCCGGGGAGCACGCCAAAGCAGGACCCAAATTGTCACGTGGGGAGGCAAACGTTTGTGAATATCGAGAGGTGTCATCCGCAAGGTCTGTGGTAGCCTGGTCCTATCAGACTCTCGTACATTTAATTTGTACAGAGAGTCTGGCCTCTCTCCATTGACAAGCGTTAACTTCCTTCCTTCTGTTGAAGTTTAAAACTATTGGATCTGCCCAGAGCTACTCTGGATCTGCCATAACCAATCGCTAACGTTTGGTCGTGATGTATGTCATGCGCATGGGCAACAAGAGGGGAGATTGTCAAGGCTATCATGCAAGGCTATTAGCAATAGCACCTAGCGTTAGCCTTAGCCAACTCCTTCACCACTAACAGAATCTGAATCTCCGGTGTACGGTGTGGGAGTTATAGGGCCAAACACGTTTTTCCTGCTATAGCGCTTCCTAGTGGTGGACGTGGGTCAATTGTTGCGCCTGAGGTCCTTGCGGAGTTTCGGACCAGTCCTGAAAATGGCAACCCCCCACCATGTACGGTTTAGGGTGTAGTCTGAGTTTTAGGCGGAGAAGAAAAATAATGAATATGATGATGATGATGATGATGATGATGATGATTAATCCTTACAAAAACAATAGGGTTCCACAGCCCTGCTGTGCGAATGGCGTAGCTCTGCTACCACCGGTTCTTCCAGACTCGGGCTTGGACCCCTAATAATACCTTCCAAAACAGCAGGCATTACGGCACACAGGGACAGCTTCGATCTACCAGACCTATAATGATAAGATTTAACAGAACTATATATAATATCCAAACAAGCCTTATTGATAAATAAACGTCTTTATTTTCAGACTTTCACATTTGATGATATATGCACAGTTTTAAAGGGGTGATAGAATGCAAAACAGAGTTTACCTTGTCATAGTTGAATTACGACAGTTTCCTTGGGTAAAATAGGCATACATAGAACCTCAGAGTCCCATTGACACCCCTTTCCTATACAAATCTCACAATTTGAAACTGCTGCTGAAAACGGGCGAATCTTAACAAAACTAATAGTTGACGTCAACTCAGTGGCTGTACCTTATTTGGCTCTAGTCTGTACCTTTGTCACGCCCCAACATTTACATACAAACCACTGATCTGAGACCAGCTGGTCTTCTGAATCTAGGTTGCACAGATCTCAGAAATGTTATACATTGTTCATCTGATATTTCATACTAAATTCACTTCTGAGACTTTTTTATGCAAGAAATCAACTATGTAGAGCTCAGATATGGGCCGTTTTCCAAAAATTTATGGCTAATTGCAAATTTTTCTACAGTCTGCCAAGCTTGTCCTCCTTCATAGACCCCGCTGTGAGCTGGCTGGAGCTCTATCAGGAGACTCGCGGACAAGAGGCGTTTATTTCCCCGATCGTTTGTTTAAATAACTCAACACACATATCCATTATAAGATTAACTGGAACCTGTGGTTTTTCGAAGTTATAATGTTCCACAAGAGATTGCAGGCATAACAATCGCTGATCGCACTCTTACTCACACACACTGGCCATTTAGCTGGAAGAGGGGAGGAAGGGCAGCGAGCTGCCGGCTGTGGAGGTCCGTCAGGGCAGCGGCATTTGGTAGTCCAGTAACCCAGAAACAGTGACTTTGCGCTGGTTATGGAGTGCCACGGGACGCCGGTCGTGACGGAGATCCAGCCAGCTCACAGCGGGGTCTTTGAAGGCGGACAGCCCAACTGTCACGTCAGACTGTGGAGCTCCTGAACTCCGAATACCCTATATAATCATTCTATCTTTAAAGACAGATATTTACTTATTTACACGGTGTTCTGTAGTTATCCAATGCTAGGGAATTTGATGCTATCCTGTATTCCATGCAGTTGGGTCATCCTCTCCTCCTGCGCTCCGTAGCGGACTCTGTGACGGTGAGACAGCGCCAATTAAATATTAATTTTAAAAGTGTTTTTGGAACAATTATTACTCAGTACAAGCACGAATAACACTGCTGGATTTAATCTCCATGATAATGTGGATGATATGGAGTGAAAAAATGTGTGTGAGGCATCAATACTTGAAAATATTATGAGTAATTGTTATTCCCACATTACTTTCTGCAGTCTGACTTCAGTTCACCACCTCACCATCTGCGTCGCCAATTCCCATTGTCTCCAAAATGTGTGTACGCATGGGTCAGAATTTGTGTGAAGGACCGCACATTCTCCCGTCAAGTTTTTTTTTTATAAATAACAACCTTTGCGTGGGAAGTGGCATACGCCCATTTTCAGCCCCATTTTGTGCGTACGCCACGTTTATAAATGAGACCCAAGGAGTTTTGGACCGGGATAAATGATAAAATTTCAGATTGCAGGGACCCAGGTTCCATTCAGCCCAAGATTATTTGTTCTGGGAGATGAATGGTGCCTATACTGTGAGTATTGTGAAATGGCTAGGATGGCAGCGTTCATATAAACGGTTTGCGAGATTAGATGTCTAAACTAGAAAATGGGGAAAGTACGTGAGCTTTCTGGAGGGCTGCTAAGAAGCTTTGTGCTGGGGAGAGACGTGTATGATGGGCTTATGGTGTTGTCATTTACACATATGTTATTTGGTTTGTATTAGAAGATCATTCATTTTCCTAATTAAATCCAATGGATCTTGTAAACTGAGTCCAGAACAGTCAGAGATCATGATGAGCTAGAGTTGGTGGAGCTGTATGTCCCTTTAAAACCGGGTACCCAGTATTATGTCCTTCTTTAGGGAAATTAGAAATTGAACATCCAAAAGTTTCCTGAAGCTGAATTATTCCAAATCAGAAAGTTATTTAGTGGTGATGTAAAAAAATTAAGATTTATGGACTTCCGGGTGTGCTCATGGAGTAGTCGGTCGCATTGAAACCTCTCTCCTACTTTAAGCCTATAAGGAGCTGAAGAGACGCGGATTTCAAGAGGAGGAGCCGGTTATGGCCGTCAGGAGGGAACAGCGTAGAGTCTCATCTTCGGGAGCTATTGGGTTGGCAGCCGGCGAGCAACAGCGGGCCCGCCGTGGCGCTCAGAGCGAAGGCCAAGTTGCAAGAATTCCAGAGGGAACAATCTGATTAGAAAGGAGCAGGGCATTAAGCTACAACGCAATGTTTTTCAGTCCAGGGCCTGATTATCTACTATGTGGAAGAGGCCACACTTTATCGTCTACGTTGGACTAATAGGATGGACGTGTTTTTACATCCAGACACATCTACTGTCTTTTTCGGGCCCTCTCGTCCAGAGAGACTTAACCCTCAACCTGCCAATGGGGTTACAGGAGAAGAGGAAGAATCCTCTTTTCGTTTGGAAGTCAGTTCATTAAGGTTCATTTTTGTTATTGTTCAGTGTGTGTTTTTAGGGGTCACTAAATCATGTAAGGGTTTTGGTTATTGTAACAGTGTCATATGATTTAAAAATTGCTTCTTTAAATGTAAATGGCTTGAGGAGTCCAGTGAAAAGTTTCCTGTTGCAGCAGGGGAAGAGTTTTCAAAGTTTAGTAAAGTGAAACAAATAAGACAATTGAAACTAAACCAAGTTTAGGTTTTTGTATTTTATTAAAAAAAAAAATATATATATATATATATATATTTGCAAATATAGGAGCAACATGATTTCACAAAAGGCACAGCAGCCCAGTGTGGAGTCAGTTCCTCAAATGAGTGAACAGAACATGCTTATATGCATCTTCAGAGTGACAGCACACACGCACTTGGTTAATTATGACACTACAATTTTTACAGGCAATCTGATACACATGAAGACAATCAGGAAAAACACAAGAGACATCTCGGAGCCATCTCACCTCCACCTCCCTGTACGACTTTCACCCCCCCAGTTACATCTGAACTGGCATGGGAAAACTAGAGATAGTTTAAGGGTGACCTTGTAGCCCCTATCTGTTCAGACAAACAGTGCTCACATGTTCCAGACTGGACGTCTCACTTAGTTAGAATCAGAATCTACATGTGGGAATGAGATAAACTCTTTCAGCATTTGTGAGAGAATTAAAGTAGAAATAAAACATAAAAATATAAGGAATTATGCTTAAATGTAATTTTTCCCATTACACTAGCTAAATTGAGAAAAGATGAGATACAAGTAGCTTTTCTACAGGAGACGCATATGTCTAAGCAAGAACATGATGAATTTAAAACATTAGGGTACTCAAATACATTTCATAGCTGGCGTAAAAAATAGTAGGAAAAGGGGGTGGCTACTCTCATTTCCAACTCTTTGAACTTTGAATTAATTTCTGAAAAGGCTGATAAAGAAAGCAGGTTTGTTATTATAAAAGGGAGAATTGATAATGTTGCGGTCACGTTTGCGAACATTTACGTCCCACCGGAAATTTAAAAAACTGCTTCTTGATACAATAATCTCAGTAAGTGAGGGGATTCTAGTTTGTGCTGGTGATTAGAATACAATCCAAAATTATGCCATGGATACAACCAGCTCCAAAAAACTGGCAGATCAAAAGATCTTAATATTTTAATTAGAGAGACGGGTCTGTTTGATGTCTGGAGGGATTTCCACATTAAAGAGAGAGATTTTATTCTCTCACACATAAAGTCCACTCCAGGATTGACTTCTTTTTGATGAACACCACTGACAGGTTTAGGGTGAAGGAATGCAAAATTGGAACATCTGATATATTAACTGATAGTTTAACTTATATTAATCAAATTCATAAAATCTTTGAAAACTATTATCAAACACTTTACACATCCTCAAAACCAGTGAATGAAAGTGTTATTACACAGTATTTGGCAGGATTAGACCTGCCTTCCCTAGGATTAATACAAAATGACGCTTTAACTGCCCCTATCGCTCGAAAAGAATTGGACGCAGCTATTGGAAATCTGAAAACTAACAAATGCCCAGGTAGTGATGGGTTTTCAAATGAGTGGTACAAGATTTTCAAGGAGGAGCTTGCTCCCGTTCTGCTGGAGTCTTTTAATTGGACTCTGAGTAGAGCATAGGTACCGCCGTCATGGAGAGAGGCTGTAATATCTGTCCTCCCTAAGGAAGGAAAAAATATAGAATATTGTGAGTCATATCGCCCGATCTCAATACTGAATGTTGATTACAAACTCTTTACCTCTATAATCTCTAAGAGAATGGAATATTATCTTATAGACTTGATTCATGAGGATCAAACAGGATTCAATAAAGGTCGTCAAACTCACAACAGCATAAGACGAACGTTACATGTCATAGACCAAGCCAAGAAACAACAACTGAGTTTGGCTTTAGTCAGCCTCGACGCGGAGAAAGCCTTCGACCGGGTCAGCTGGCCCTTTTTATACAAGGTACTCCAGCATCTTGGCTTTAATAATCAATTTACTAATTAATGACCACCTAACTGATAGCTTTCAACTGTTTAGAGGTACTCAACAAGGCTGTTGCCTCAGTCCAGCGTTCTTTGCGTTATACATAGAGCCCTTGGCACAGGCTATTAGGCAAAATGAAGAGCTTAGAGGCATCTCTATTGCAAACACTGAACATATAATTGGACTTTTTGCACCTACCTCCAAAATCCAGATGTAAGCCTCCCTAAACTTATGAGAACTCTGACAGAGTTTGGTCAGCTGTCTGGTTATCACCTAAACATTACCAAAACACAAGTCTTGACCATTAACTACTCCCCCAGTAAATCCATACGACACAATTATAAACTTAAATGGGAAGATAAAAAGTTAAAGTATCTAGGTGTGTTTATCTCCCAAGATCAGGATGATTTGTTCAGTTTGAATTTTGAGAAAGTTATTGACTCAATACAAAAAGATATGAAGCGCTGGGCAATGCTGATACTAGACTTCAATGCTAGATTGGAAATAGTGAAAATGAATCTGCTTACCAGATTTTTGTATCTTTTCATGTCACTGCCTATCAGGATTGCTGACTCACACTTTAACGCTTGGGACCGGCTAATATCACGATTTATTTAGTCAGGGGCTAGACCAAGGATAAAATTTAGGACACTTCTGATCGATAAAGATCATGGCGGTTAAGCCCTCCCAAATCTGAAGGAATATTACTACGCATCTCAAATGAGATATATGGTTTATTGGTGTTCCCCAGAAATCGAGGCTCGATGGAGACTGATTTTAATATCTCAGGGACAGAGCCAACCTCAAACCCTAGGAGGTAAAGTTATCACAAACAAAGATGGGAATCGTATAGTTGAAGATACACTATTAATTTGGAAAGAGGTTGTAAATAAGTACAAATTGGCTAATGATATTAAACTTTTGATCTGGCCCTTCTGCAACCCAAGTTTTCGACTAGGTAAAATAGACTCTGCATTCTCGAGTTGGAAAGATCAAGGCCTCATGGCCCTGTGTCAGTTTGTAGACGGCAACACCTTTAAGACATTCGAACAACTCAAGAGTCAATACAAACTAGTGAACAGAGATCTATTCAAATATTTTCAAGTGAGGCATTTCTATAACAGTGAAATAAGAAAGGGTATTTCTCCTTAAGGCAATGACATTGTTAAAGTTTTTATTAATGCTTATAAGCTCCTGCCAAGTAAAACTGTCTCTAAATTGTATAAAGCACTGCAGAAACAAAATGGGAATAATACCTTGTATATTAAGTCGAAATGGGAAAAGGAGCTGTGTATGGAAGTGTCAGAGGGTGATTGGCTTTTGATGTGTGCGACACAACAGACTACTAGTCTACACAACAATGCTCTACTAGTTCTAAAGATGGAGTGAATTTGGGTGGAAGAGTCTGGTCAGATTTTTCATTACACCTCATATTATTAATAACCAAAGGGGTGAACAACAGCAATGCTGGCGTCAGTGTGGACATCGGAACGCCAATCACTCCCATATATTTTGGACGTGCTCAAAGTTAGAGCAATTCTGGGACAGTATCTTTTTAATAATAATGGGTTAGGTCATCCCTAAAGACCCTAAGATTTTCTTGTTAGGTCTACTACCTGGTGAGGTGGTCCAAAAAGATGACATTTATCTTTTTAAAATTGTAATGATTGCATGTAAAAAAGCTATCACTCGGTCTTGGTTAAAGATTGATCCACCTCGGACTGAACAATGGAAAGAAATAGTGGAGGAGATACACTCAATGGAGAAGATGACATACTTTCTATGTATCAAAGCACACACATATATATATATATATATATATATATATATATATATATATATATATATATATATATATATATATATATATATATAATAAGCGCTGGACAAAATGGTTTGCGTATAAAGAAGCGGAACAATTTTAATACTTAATTTTGTTGTTATACAATATATAGTGCCCCTTGTTCTTTGTCTTTGTATGTTGTGTTGTAAATAAGAAAAATGCCAAATTAAGAGTTTAAAAAAAAAATTATTTAAAATTAAGCTTTATGAACCATTAGTTGTATTTGTTGACCCCAATAGATAAAGGCTCAAGGAATGGCAATTCGTTGTACTTTCAACCCTTTGTTGAACAGAGATGCCATCTGGGCTCAGAAAATTAAAAAAATGCTTCCCTGTAGCCCCAGCACTAGCAGCATTAATAATAAAAATAAATCTCCAGTCTGGGTGCCTTTTCTAAAAACATTTGAAAAGAGGCCGTGTCATGGCCGCGTTAGCTCAGTTGGTAGAGCAGGCGCACATATATAGAGGTTTACTCCTCGACGCAGCGACCGCGGGTTTCGACAGCGACCTGCAGCCCTTTGCTGTATGTCATTTCCCCTCTCTCTCCCCTTTCATGTCTTCATTTGTCCTGTGAAAATAAAGGCCTAAAAATGCCCCAAAAAATTATTCAATTAAAAATAAGAGTATTTTAAATTGTCTTTTGATACTCAGGTCACTAAAGTGGTGCAGTCCTGCTTTGCCCAACTGAGACAGCTAACCAAGATAAGGTCATTTCTTTCCTCTGCAGACTAAGATAAGTGACCACTTCACACCAATCCTTGGTGCCCTTCACTGGTTATCTGTGAGCTCTCACACCTACCTTGTTTGGTATGGATTTCCGGACTTTTTAGTTTAACTGAAACCAAAATTGGCCAGGCCAAACAGCCAAACCTTGGTTTAACGAAAAGAGGTAGTCTCGATCAGGATCAAACTAAACCAGGGTCCGGTTCGTTTCTAGAGTGAAAGCATTTTTTGGATGGTTCGAACTTTTGGACCGAATACAGGAAGCTCTGGCAGGCTATCATCGTTTATAAGACAGAAAAAGCTCCTTTAAGAAAACAGCTCAGTGCTTAGTGTGTATGTGAGAGAGAGAGAGTGAATGTGCTCAGAGCAGACAGCTGTTGGCTATCAGAGCAGAGAATAAATCAGCAGTTTACTTGTTAAGTGGTAGTAAATGTACAGTGTAAGTTTCAGTTTGTCTCTAAAGTGCTGCACAAATGGTGCAGCTCCTTAAAACCCACGTAAAAAAAAAAGAAACGCGGTAGCACGGGGGAAAGGACGTAGTTATGAAAATAGACTGTATTTTATATAGTGCTTTTCTAGTCTTAAAGGGTTGATAGAATGCAAAACCGATTTTATCTTGTCATAGTTGAAAAATGACAGTTTGGTGGGTAAATAGGACATACATAGAACCTCAAAATCCCAATGACACCTCTTTCCTCTGCAAATCTCCCAATTTGAAACTGCCTCTGAAAACGGGCAAATCTCAACGAGCCGCCTAGTTGACGTCAACTCAGCGGCTCCTCCTCATTTGGCTCTAGTCTCTCTCTTTGTCACGCCCCAACATTTACATAGGCTACACAACTGACCTGAGATCAGGTACAAAATTAACTTCTGAAACTTTTTTATGCGAGAAATCAACTATGTAAAGCTCAAATATGGGCCGTGTTACGAAAATTGATGGCTAATTGCAAATTTTGCCCATTTTGTGTGTTGGAGTTCAGTGGCCAGTGCTGCCTGGGTTGCTACATCGCCGCCCTGCCTGTCCTCCTTCACAGACCCCGGCCTGCTGTGAGCTAGATTGAGCGCCGTCACGGCCGGCAGCCCGCTCAATACCCGCGCAAACTCCCCCTTTCTGGGTGACTGGACCAAACGCCGCTGCCCTGACAGAGCTCCAGGGCCTGCAGCTCGCTGTTCTCCCTCCCCTCTTCCTGCTAAATGGCCGGTGTGTGACTGAGAGCGCGGTCAGCGAGCTTGTTACGCCCGCAATCTCTTACCTAGGCTACCACAGGTTCCAGTTAATCTTATAATGGATATGTGTGTTGAGTTATTTAAACAAACAGGGGGATCAGGGAGGGATCAGGGAAATAAACGCCTCTTGTCCACGAGTCTCATTGATAGAGCCAGCGGTGAGCTGGAGTCCATCAATGACAGCTAGCTAGCCTCCTCTTAACAAGACCTCTGAAATTCACAAAAATGCATTAAATTGAAATCGGCTGCTGCTTTCTCGTCAGACTGTGTGGAGCTCCTAAAGTCCGACACGTCTTACCAAATTTGCAATTGCCATCAATTTTCGTAAAATGGCCCATATTTGAGCTTTATATAGTTGATTTCTCGCATAAAAAAGTCTCAGAAGTGAATTTGGTAACGAAACATTGCAGTGTCTGGAATATGAGATTCGCTCAACCAATCAGCGCGCAGCTCATCTAAATATTCATGAGCATACCATATTTGGAAGAAAAGCTCTTGTTACAAATAGGGCCAAAACACAGGGATGCATAAGGGCCAATAAAATATCAACCAGGCCATTTTCAGCCCAACCAATGTTACATACCCCATTAGAAGACCTTAAGGAACAGTGTGAAATACCCTATATAATCATTCTATCACCCCTTTAACGACTACTCAAAGCGCTTTACACAGTACAGGCACCATTCACCATTCACACACATTCATACACTGTGGCCGAGGCTGCCATACAAGATGCCACCTGCTCATCACATAAACATTCACAGTCCGATGGAGCAGCTTTTGGAGTAATTTGGGGTTCAGTGTCTTGCCCAAGGACACTTGAACATGTAGACTGCAGAACCAGGGATCAAACTACCAACCTTCCAGTTAGTACACAACAGCTCTTCCACCTAAACCCTGTTATGTCATGTATAATTATTTAGTGTGCTTACATAACTGCAGGGTGAAACCAAAACTAACCGGATCAAAAGACTTTCTGGTATGAACAGGCCCTTAGAATTGATTTTTTAAATACTTGAATGGATTGGCTAATGCTTCCCTTCCCCCACTCCAGACCAACTACAGCCCCCACCACTCACCTGGCTACCCCTCCCACTCCCCCCTCTGATACTCAATCCACACTCATCATATGTGAAAAGGATGTCTGCCGCCTCTTTCAGAGGCAAAATGCCCGTAAAGCACCAGGTCCTGATGGTGTAACACCCTCCTGTCTCAGGGCCTGTGCTGTCCAACTAACACCAATCTTCACACAAATATTCAACAGATCACTGGAGCTGTGCGAAGTCCCCTCATGCTTCAAAAGCTCCACCATCATCCCAGTCCCCAAGAAACCCTCCATCACTGGACTGTATGACTATAGACCTGTGGCCTTGACTTCAGTTGCCTTGGAGTCCTTTGAACGCCTGGTGCTGACCCACCTCAAAAACATCACTGGTCACCAGCTGGACCCCCTGCAGTTTGCCTACAGGGCAAAAAGGTCAGTGGATGATGCAGTGAACATGGGGCTGCACTTCATCCTGCAACACCTTGACCAGCCAGGGATCTACATCAGGATCCTGTTTGTGGACTTCACAACACTATCATACCTGAAATCCTTCAGCTCACTGTATCTCTTGCCATTCTGTCAGTGGATCTCCAGCTTCCTGACTGCAGGAGTCAGCATGTGCGGCTGAGAGATGTCACATCTGGAACACGGACAGTCAGCACTGGTGCACCACATACGTATGTGTCCTTTCCCCACTTCTCTTCTTCCTCTACACAAATGACTGTACCTCCAAGGACCCAGCTGCCAAACTCTTAAAATTTGCGGAGGACACCACTGTCATTGGGCTCATCCAGGATGGTGGCGAGTCTGCAAGAGGTTGATAAGTTAGTGCTCTGGTGCAGTCAACACAACCTAGAGCTAATTCAAGTTTCTGGGCTCCATCATTTCCCAGGATCTGAAGTGAGAGTCTTGGCTGAACGCCATCCTTAAAAAGGCTCAGCAGAGGATGTACTTGCTACGGCAACTGCAGAAACATGGCCTACCACAAGAGCTGATGGCCATCTTCTACACTGCTGCCATTGAATCCATCCTCTGCACATCCATCCCCGTTTGGTTTGGGGCAGCCACAAAACAGGACAAATGCAGATTATAACACAATTCGGACAGTTGAAAAGATCATTGGTGCCCCTCTTGCCCTCCCTCCAGGACTTGTACACTGGTAGGACCTGTAAGCGGGCAGAGAACATCACCAAACACCCCACACATCCTGTACACACTCTCTTTAACCTCCTCCCCTCTGGCAGGCGCTACAGATCCCTGCGCACAAAAACAACCAGACATAAGAACAGCTTCTTTCCCACTGCCACTCACACACTTCTCTACACCTTACATACTTATCATTCCAATATGCATCTTGCACACTACTTTGCACTATTACTTTTTGCACTTTACATCCCACTTCATGTGTACTTGATTGTCTTATTTGTATTTTTGTATATTATGTTGATATGTGCCTATATGTATATTGTTGTCTCTATTGTACAGTATGTGTATATTACTATTTGTCTTCTGAATGTTTACTACTATATGTCTATTTGTTGAATGTATAGAGAGTTAACACCTACCGAAGTCAAATGCCTTGTGTATGTAAGTATGTAAGTAAGTATGTATGTAAGACTTAAAGATGGCGCCGCAGAATGGTGACACGGTGTGTTGGTGCGCTCTGTTTTGTTTTGTTTTGTGTTTTAACTATGTTTCTTGCGATGGTACCCGTATCTCATTCACCAGTGAAGAGCTCGTGAACTTCAGGGGAACAATACCATCGGACTTATTTCCCACTTTTCTTCTCCCTTCACTGGAAATTTTGGACATTCTGGTCAAAGGTGCGCTCACCTTTGCTCATGCAGCGAAAGCGCCGGAGGAGAGGGAAACGGGCCGGTGTGCTTGTGCGTCTCCGCCAGCGAGGATTACGCACACCATTACCGGGAATATTCCTCTCTAACGTGCGCTCACTGCCCAACAAACTGGAGGAACTACAACTGCTGTTGGTCAGAAACAGGGACTTTTTCTCATCTGCTGTTTTGTGCTTCACGGAGACGTGGCTCTGTGGATTAATACCGGACTCTGCGCTGCAGCTGGCAGGCTTCCAACTCTACAGAGCGGACAGAGACACGGACCTCTCCGGCAAAACTAAAGGTGGAGGAATCGGTTTCTACATCAATAGCGGTTGGTGCAACGACGTGACAGTGATCCAGCAGCATTGTTCTCCTAACCTGGAATATTTCATTATAAACTGTAAGCCTTTTTTATTCACCCCGTGAGTTCGCGTCATTCATCCTGGTCGGTGTTTACATCTCACCGCAGGCCAACGTGCAGGACGCGCAGCGCATGCTTGCCGACCAGATTCTGTGCGTGGAGCGGACCAACCCGGAGTCCCTAGTTATTGTCCTTGGTGACTTTAATAAAGGGAACCTCACTCACGAACTCCCTAAATATAGACAGCATATTAAATGCCCGACCAGAGAGGAGAACATTCTGGATCACTGTTACACCACAGTCAGGGATTCTTATCACGCCGTCCCCCGTGCTGCACTGGGACACTCTGACCACGTCATGGTCCACCTGATCCCCACCTACAGGCAGAAACTAAAGCTCTGCAAACCTGTTGTGAGGACATCAAGGAAGTGGACCAGTGAGGCTGTGGAGGATCTCCAGTCGTGTTTGGATTCTACTGACTGGGATGTGTTCAGGACTGCTACCAACAGTCTGGATGAGTACACAGAGGCTGTGACGTCATACATCAGCTTCTGTGAGGACTGCTGTGTTCCATCATGCACCAGGGTGAGTTACAACAATGACAAACCCTGGTTCACAGCCAAACTCAGAAGGTTAAGGCTGGCTAAGGAAGACTCGTTCAGGAGTGGGGACAAAGACAGATTTAAAGAGTCAAAGTACAAGTTTAGCAAGGCGGTGAAGGAGGCTAAACGACGATACTCTGAGAAACTCCAAAACCAGTTCTCAGCTAATGACTCTGCAACTGTCTGGAAAGGACTTAGGCAGATCACCAACTACAAGCCTAAAACCCCCCCACTCCTTCGATGACCGACACCTAGCCAACGACCTGAGCGAGTTCTACTGTCGATTTGAAAGACAAAAGGTCAGTCCTGACACCATCCCCCCACGACACCTCCCTACAGCTACAGCCACTGTGCATCACCTCCACCTCACCCACCTCAGCAGGGCCCTGGGCCCCCCCCCCAATGCCCCCCCTAAAGGTCTCCACCTCCCCCCCCCCCCCCACCCACCTCAGTGACGACTCTCTCCATCCACGAGAGGGACGTCAACAGACTCTTTAGGAGACAGAATCCCAGGAAAGCTGCTGGACCAGATGCTGTCTCCCCATCATGCTTGAAGCACTGTGCTGACCAGCTGTCTCCAGTGTTCACAGACATTTTTAACACCTCACTGGAGACATGTCACGTGCCAGCCTGCTTCAAGACCTCAACCATCATCCCTGTCCCCAAGAAGCCAAGGACCACAGGACTTAATGACTTCAGACCCGTCGCCCTGACCTCTGTGGTTATGAAGTCCTTTGAGCGCCTTGTGCTTTCACACCTCAAAGCCATTACCGACACCCTCCTGGACATCCCTGCAGTTTGCCTACAGAGCCAATAGGTCTGTAGATGACGCAGTCAACCTGGCCCTCCACTACATCCTCCGGCACCTGGACTCTGCAGGAACCTACGCCAGGATCCTGTTTTTGGACTTCAGCTCTGCCTTCAACACCATCATCCCGGCTCTGCTCCAGGAGAAGCTCTCCCAGCTTGGTGTGCCTGACTCCACCTGCAGGTGGATCACTGACTTTCTGTCTGACAGGAAGCAGCATGTCAAGCTGGGGAAACACGTCTCCAACTCACAGACCATCAGCACTGGATCCCCTCAGGGCTGTGTTCTTTCGCCTCTGCTCTTCTCCCTCTACACCAACAACTGCACCTCCAGTCATCAGTCCGTCAAGCTTCTGAAGTTCGCGGACGACACCTCCCTCATCGGACTCATCTCTGATGGAGACGAGTCCGCTTACAGGTCGGAGGCTGACCACCTGGTGAAGTGGTGCAACCAAAACAATTTAGATCTCAACGCTCTAAAGACAGTGGAGATGGTTGTGGACTTCAGGAAGAACCCAGCCCCACCTGCCCCCCCCCCATGACCCTCTGTGGCTCCACAATTAACATTGTGGAGTCTTTCCGCTTCCTGGGAACTACAATCTCCCAGGACCTCAAGTGGGAGCTGAACATCAGCTCCCTCGTCAAAGCACAACAGAGGATGTACTTCCTGCGGCAGCTGAAGAAATTCAACCTGCCAAAGACAATGATGGTGCACTTCTACACAGCCATCATTGAGTCCATCCTCACATCCTCCATCACCATCTGGTATGCTGCTGCCACTGCCAAGGACAAGGGCAGACTGCAGCGTGTCATTCGGTCAGCTGAGAAGGTGATTGGCTGCAATCTGCCGCCGCTCCAGGACCTTTACGCCACCAGGACTCTGAAGCGTGCTGGAAAGATTGTGGCTGACCCCTCCCACCCCGGACACAAACTCTTTGAGCCCCTCCCATCTGGCAGGAGGCTGAGGTCCATCAGGACCAAAACCTCACGCCACATGAACAGCTTTTTCCCCTCCGCCACTAGCCTTATTAACAAGGCCCGGAAACCACCGTGACTCTCCACCTGGCTCTTCATGCCACTGTTATCTCTGCTCTAATGCTCTTTGCTCTTTATTTATCTATTTTATTTTATTTCTATCTTTATTTTTAATTTAATACATACTGTGTACATATACTTATATTGTTTACCTATACTTATATTGTTTAATATTACATTTAGAGAATGTGTGATGTGCACCAGCAACACCAAAACAAATTCCTTGTATGTGTCAAAAAACGTACTTGGCAATAAAACCCTTTCTGATTCTGATTCTGATTCTGACTTGGCCAATAAAACTAATTCTGATTTTGATAAGTTATCTGCCAATTTTCTAAGAGCCTGATCGCTGATTGAGATCCTCTCGCAGGCCACTAATGGTTCCAAGATCTCAACTTGTCAACAAAGGTGTCTGGGCTTTTGTGGTCCTGGCCCCTCAGCTGTGGGACTCAGCCAACTCAGACATCTTCTTAAGACTCATTTTTATCTTCTCTTTTTCTTAACCAATGGTATTTGTTGTTACTATTTCTATTATTGTATATAGTTATCTCGTATGTTCTGGACATTATTTACCTCTAACTTTATTTTAAAGCACTTTGTAGCTCTGTTTCAAATGGTGATAACCAAGTCATCAATTTGGACATGAGAATTTTGTCAAATGATAACACAACTGAAAATCTGTAATACTAAAGTATGACTGTGACAGTTTGTTCGTTTAGAGCAACCTCTCCAGTTAATAAAAACTTGCTAAAGTATTACATGGTATTTTATGAGGAACCCAAGATTAAAACACAATTACTAAACAACAGAGTTGTAACAACACTGATTGATTGCTTCTGTAGAAACATATAGCTCTTTTACAGTCTGTTAGCTCATTGTTATTCTAATTCACACTATTAAAATGTTACGGCCAGTAATCAAAGTCCCTGTGGGGAAATTAATGTGAAATGTATGCACTCTGTACTTGCATCATTATTCAGCAAGGATTTAGAGTCCAGCTGCCTGAGGTTTTAATGCCCACTCATATCTTTTCTGCTAGAATAAGTGTCAGTGACCCCTTTTTGCTAATTAGGATTACATAATTACACAAGACCTTCCACATCTCCAGTCAGGGCCCCATCCTCCCTCTCAACTTCGTAAATTAATTTGTATACAGTGCTGCTCTTCACCAGGCCCTGCTGCATGTTGTGAAGAGGACCAATGGATGGATCTCATATTTTTATTTATAGAAATCAAGACATTGATCAGGCATAAATGTTACGCACTCTCAGTAATAAATGCTGTTTTCTGCGAGTAGTAAAGTATGGTACCCACGTAGACCAGGGGTATTACATTGAGAAATGTGAAGAGTGAATGAGATTGTAAATGGTAATAATGTAAGTGCTGGCTCTCAGACAGGCCATTACTTACATCAGTGCTGCGGTTTTCATCACAGCACCAACATTCTTAACCTCAACTAACACTCACTTAAGTTCATCCATCTTTTCAAGGGAACATAATTTGTTCTAAATCATTTTGAAATGATCAAACGCTCTCAGCTGCTGTCCAGAAGCAATGGTAGTTTGAATTAAAGAATCTCCGGGCTTTGCCCTTAAGGGTCCCATATTGTAAAAGTGAGATTTTCAGGTCTTAACTTATTATAAAGCAGGTCAAGGCACTTTATAGGTGCCTTGGATTTCCCCCTTTCTGGTCTATATCCTTGCCTCTGCTGAATTTATTTTAATCTGCGGTGGGGACAAAATGTATCCCCCCCCCCCCCTCCCCCCTCAAAGTGATCAATGCTACTTCACCGATTTTATAGCTAAAATTAGTTTTGAAAGTATTTTAAACTAAGTAAAGCGCTGTAACTTGAACAGTCTATAGTGCGATAGAACGATAAAATCTGAGTGGCAGTTGCTAGTTTTCTTTAGGTTCTACAGAGCCCCGTGGTATCAGCCCTCGTGGTATCAGTGGCAGTTGGTAGATGTGTTTAGCCGCCAATAGGTGACTGTGAGCCTGCCACATACACAGACCTTTCCCCAATACGTGAAATTCCTATAATTTAAGCCGCACCGGCCATCAAAACAAAGCACAAACAAGCTTACAACACACTGATGGTGCACTTCTACACTGCCATCATTGAGTCCATCCTCACCTGCTCCATCACCATCTGGTACGCTGCTGCCATTGTTAAGGACAAGGGCAGACTGCAGCGTATCATCTACTCGGATGAGAAGGTGATTGGCTGCAATCTGCCATCTCTACAAGACCTGTACGCCAGGATGCTGTGGTGGGCAGGAAAGATTGTACACTCAAAAAAATGATTCAAGCCCTTCTTAGAGGTGACACATTTAAATATAATTTGCTTTATTTAAATATATCTATTTAAGATCATATGTATATATATATTTAAGTGGTTTAACAAAAAATTTATTAATAGTTCCACCTATGAGATTGATTTACGTTAGATCGCCCAAAAAAAGTATTATATGGGACCGCCCTTTGCGCATGTGCGAGACAGCACGCTCTTTCCGCCCATCTCTGGCTGCAACGCCAATAGTGCAGCAGATTAGTAAAAAAAAAAAATCATTCACTTTGGTATACAAGCATGAAATTTGGCATAGATACTCTCTAAGGGCCACTATTTTGGAAAAAGGCATTGGCCACTCAAAGATTCAATATGGCGGCCATTTTTCAAGATGGCCGCCATTGCTATTCAATGCTTATTATGTCAATTATTCAAACAGTGATCCAAGCATAACATTTGATACAAATACTCTCTAAGGACATGTTAATGGAAAAAATAAGCTTGTCCCTCAAAAAGTCAAGATGGCCACCATTTTTAAAGATCGCCACCGTTCCTGTTGAATATTAATTATTTCAATTGTTCAAATGGTGATGCAAGCATAAAATTAGGCACAAATACTCTTCAAGGAAAGGTATGTGCCATTCAAAAATTCAGGATGGCGACAATTTTCAATATGGCCACCATTTCTGTCAAATAGTCATAATGTCTGCTTTGTCTGCCTCCTCTCCTTTGACCTGTCCGGCTTAGTTAAACTTGCCAGGGATATAAAATCCCCGCCGGCATAGCTCTTAGGTTCATTGGAGTACACAAGCCTCTCCACCACGGCAAGGTGCAATCCACAGAGCGGAAGGGCCACTGTTAGAAAAAGGAAGTGGCCAGTAAAAATTCAAGATGGAAACCATTTTTCAAGATGGCTGCCATTGCTGTCCTATGTTCATTGCCACTGTTTACAAATAGTGATACAGAAAATATGCCACAAATACTCTGTTAAGGCCACTTTTTGGAAGAATTGGATGGCCAATAAAAAATTCAAGATGGAGACCTTTTCCAAGATGGCCGTCATTTTGGTAGTATGTACACTGATGCACACATGCATGTTAGCAAAAATACTCTAATACTTTTAGAAAAAGGCAATCACAAAAATTCAAGATTAGATTTTTCAAGGTGGGTATTGCTTTATGGGTGGCCAACGCCTTTTTCCCAAAAAGTGACCCTTGGAGAGTATCTGTGCCAAATTCCATGCTTGTATACCAATTTGAACGATTCTCTTGAAATATGCCATTAATCTGCTGCACTACAAGGTAACGTTTGGAGGACACTACAAAATAAAAGGGGAAAAAGTGTTTATTTTCTGTAGTAAACAAGTAACTGTCAAATAACGTTAATTCCGTAATACTGACCGAAATGTGTGCAACAGTTAAAGGTCCCATGACATGGTGCTCTTTGGACGCTTTTATAAAGGCCTTAGTGGTCCCACAAAACTGTATCTGACGTCGCTTTCCCGAAATTCAGCCTTGGTGTAGAATTACAGCCACTAGAGCCAGTCCCACAATGAGCTTTCCTTAGTATGTGCCATTTCTGTGTCTGTAGCTATTGAGGAGGAGAGGTGGGGGGGGAGGGGGGGGCAAGGTGGAGGGTGGGGTGTGGGGGGCAAGGTGGAGGGTGGGGGGTGTGGCCTGGATACCCAGGGCTCGGTTTACACCTATTGCCATCTCTAGCCACTGGGGGACCATAGGCAGGCTGGGGGAACTCATATTAATGTTAAAAAACCTCATAAAGTGAAATTTTCATGCCATGGGATGTGATGTGATGCCTATGTAAGTCAATGACAGGCATCATCTGTGATCTACGCACATATTCCCTGATCACAGCATGTTTCTTTCTGTACAGAGAAGCTGTATACAGCTTTGCTATTATTGGTATTTTTACTCCAATAACAGGCTGTTTTAATCAACATTTATTCACCAGATCTTATCATGGTTTAATTGTATTTCTTTTAATGTTATTATTTCGGTCTATTTCGGCCAGGGAAGCTGGATTGCTTTGTTGTTTATTGATATTTTTTAAACTATAACGCTACATCTAGTAACATATATTTAGATATTATCATAGTATGCATTTCTTTATTTTAATAATATTATTTTGGTCTTATTACCGGTGAAATATTACAGTAGGCCTATGCTATAAGACAGAACACGATATGATCCGAGCTGGGCGCATGCAAAGCCGATTTCCCACAATGCAATGTGGGCATTCATTTCAGAGAATCAGACAACGATCAGCGGGTCTTTAACGCCAGTATCGCTTCAATGTACATATATATAATCAGAGGTTTTGTCACCAGCAACAACACGTTGCTCAGCTTTGGTCCAGTAAGTTATGCACTGTAATAACGTTTAAAACAATCAGCTGTCCAGAAGTGACGAGGTAATTCCCGCACGGCGTCTGTGAAAGCTTGCTGCACGTTGTAGCTCTCTTAATACATCCATGGTTGTAGCCTACGTGAGAATTTGTACAATAAATATACCAATAATGAAAAGGGAAAAAAACACGAGCATATGTATGTGTGGGACTTATCTTGATTTAACATCACACTGCATTATTAGTTGTTTTAAATAAATGACTTTCTTTTAGTTAAATTTTTTATTAGCACCATTTATCATTCAGACATACAAAACAGATTCCACAATATGAACCTGGTAATACTGGATGGTGCACAGAACGGAGAAACACAAAATGAGCAAATAACTGACTTTTTTGAAATATCAATTTATGGTAGGCCTGACATATTAATTATTATATTCAGAAGATGATCCTCATATCAAGGTTTTTGTTCACAGAGATGTATATAGCTTTTTTTGGGTATGTGTACATATACAAAATGTGTTTTGGCCTTTTAATCACAAACTGAGGAGTTGGTTGTGACATGAGTCAGAGGGTATCAGAGGTCATAAATGATGAACCAATCAATCGGCTCTGCTCCTATAGGCACCTTGGTGTTCATATGGACAACACCTTTGGCTGGAAGGCCTGTGTTCAAAGTGTGTGTTATCATTTAGAGCAGACACTCACGGTGAATAAGAGGGTTTATGTTATACAATATAAAAACATCTCATTTAAAGTTTGGTTGTCAGGTGACTGTCATGAAGGTTGTGGAGAGGAATAGAAACCAGTCTCTCCAGGCAAGCACAGATAATATGGTCTGATCTTTATTCTCCATGCCAAGTAGCTCTTATCCTCTGCTGGCACCCAATGTAAACTAAATATTTTTAAACTATAGGCCTAATTTGGACCTACCTCAATTAAAACTTTAAATAATGTTGCTTTGAACAATCTGTTTATTGGATTTTACATAGTTATAAAACAAACAAATAATGGGTTACAATACTGTGAAATAATGTTGCTTAAGGTTGGTTGTGGAATAGCTTCATGATATAATGCATATATTGTGTGTAGGTTTGTGAAAGATGAGCAATTGATTGTGGCTGATAATGTGCTACAGTCTGGCTGCATATCACTTTGTTTATGTTTTTTTATTGTAAGTATATGTCAGCTGTATGATAAAACAATACGTCAAGTGTTATGTGTGAAGCATTTGAACTCAAGGCAGATATCCCTCTGTGGACAATAAAGTATCTCCTGCAAAGTGGTCTCCATGATATGTAAAAATTAAAACGTTGTTGTAGGACTATAGCAAGGACATCGTTCGAAACTACTCAACCTGGAGAGTAACATATGTCAGTCTGAAAGAGGATACATTACTCCTGCTTTGAAATATTGACCTCTGAACCTTGAACCCAGTCCATGTTTGAAGGCTTGTTATTTAGCAACAGAAGGTAGCCTAGAAATCTAGACACAGCCTAGCGGCAGCAAATTTAATTTGCAGCCAGTGGGGTCTAGGAACTCTCCGTTGGCTTGCGAGCTGGAAAAACCAAAATCTGGTCAGGCCAATCACATCGTGTATAGAGTCGGTGGGCGGGCTTAGGCTGCTGCTGCTGGGAACAGCGGTCTTCTGGAAGACTTGGAGTTAAGCTTTTCTTTGACAAAAGAACAAAGAACGGCACAGAAATCATTCTTAAAAAAGGAAGATGTGTTCGGAGTTTTGCCGACCGGATACGGCAAAAGTTTAATCTATCAACTAGCTTCTCTTCCTTCTTCATTGCTCTGACTGGTTGTAGCGCTATCCTATTGAGTGCAGAGGGAATTTGAAAGACAACCGTTTATCCCGCCCCTGTCAATAGTGAGTTCCCAGACCCAATATCTTGATGTGGGTCTGGCTTGTCAGGCTAAACAGAAGGTGCTACAAACATAGGACCAGCTGTTCTAGAAAGCTCTGGACCTCAGCTGTGATGTAGATATGGGGCCCTATCTTGCACCCAGCGCAATTGCCTTTGTACACCGACGCATGTATCATTCCTATTTTGCACCCGACGCACAGCGGACTTTTCCCTCCACAGACGCACGTCGGTAAAATAGGGAATGTATTTGCGCTCCTGGGGGCAGTTCAGCGAAAAGAGGAGGAGTGTTCCGGCGCAAACGGTACTTGGTGCTATTTTGCAGTTTCAGAAAACAATTCCGCCACTGACCAGGAAAAACCTGGTCTAAAGTCAGTGGCGCTAGTCTAAAGTCAGTAGCGCGTTATTCAGATGCTATTTTAGGGGCACATGCTTGGCCATAATGTAGCGTGTGCACAATGTGCATACACTTCTCTCATCTAAACGTCATAATCCATACATAATTACAGGGAAAAATATTACTGAAAACGCACTTCAGGTGTTTGGATTGGTCAGGAGGCACTTTACAGTACAGTCCTCAAAAAGTCGTAGCATTCTTTGTGGCTTGTTGTGTTTTACACAACATTTCCATGAATCATGGATGTGTTGATGACATAAATGAGGAAATATTAGAGGACTTAAGGAGACGTAATGTTGAACTACGGCGGGATCTGGTCCGGGAGTAATGCGCGATGTGCTCCTGGTAGAGCGGGTGGACAGAGATGGAGTGGGGGGAGGAGGAAGGGGCACAACAAGTGCAGGTGGTGCGTTTGGAGGCCCACGCTCCATGGCTGCAGCAATCCTCTCCAGACTTGAGGAGATGCGCCCGAGAGGCAACATCTCCACCCGGCCAAGACGGGCATTTATTACTTTGCCGCATCCCGGACAGCTCCCGCTGGCGTACGCCTGGCAAATCCGCCGTTATAATAGCAATCCGCCATGGAACAAGCGCGCCTGCTCTTAAAGGGAATGTGAGATGACGCTGTGATTGGTTTATTGCTCGTTACGCCCAAACCACACCTAGCTACTTCAGACCAACCCATTTTAGATTTGCGTCGGGCGCAAGACTCATTTATCCCGCCGGTATAATAGCAACAGCGCCAGAGATCCGCCCACAAAGCTAATTGCGTTTTGCGTTTCATACTTGCGTTTCACATCGTTAAAATAGGGCCCATGGTCTCCAAAGTTTACCCACTGTAAGCACTGTCAAATATGGTAAAAAGCTATTTTCACCATTTCAACGATTATATTTTTAAAATCTGATGACCAGTGTGTTCCCCATCCCAAAAAAACCCCAGGGTGTATCCAAAATTCTACACTGCCAACTTCTAATTATGAGAAATATACCAATATATTTAAAAACTACAACTCCCACTATAGATGGGCCCCAGAACCAGCACTTGTAGTTCTTCCGGGGTTGGTGTGGGGACTTGTTCGGCTCCTGTGTTTCTGCTGTTTGCCGTGAATGGGCTTCATTCCATTTCAGATTGCCGCCGGCCGGCCGAGCACACAATACATGAGACAAATACATGAAACTGTATTTTATTATTATTAATATCTTCATTGTTACATCCTCAAATACAACGTTAGACAAAAACATCAATATTACGAATATTATGTATTTTTTTATCTTCTTATCTGCCGAGCGGCACGTACCACGTCACTCCCGAAGTATTCCGCAGATGTTTTTAAACGTTATTACGGTGCATAACTTACTGGACCAAAGCTGAGCAACGTGTTGTTGCTGGTGACAAAACCTCTGATTATATATATGTACATTGAAGCGATACTGGCGTTTAAGACCCGCTGATCGTTGTCTGTTTCTCTGAAATGAATGCCCACATTGCATTGTGGGAAATCGGCTTTGCATGCGCCCAGCTCGGATCATCTCGTGTTCTGTATTACAGCATACTGTAATATTTCACCGGTAATAAGACCAAAATAATATTATTAAAATAAAGAAATGCATACTATGATAATATCTAAATATATGTTACTAGATGTAGCGTTATAGTTTAAGAAATATCAATAAACAACAAAGCAATCCAGCTTCCCTGGCCGAAATAGGCCGAAATAATAACATTAAAAGAAATACAATTAAACCATGATAAGATCTGGTGAATAAATGTTGATTAAAACAGCGGTTATTGGGCTAAAAATACCAATAATAGCAAAGCTGTATACAGCTTCTCTGTACAGAAAGAAACGTGCTGTGATCAGGGAATCTGTGTGTAGATCACGGATGATGCCTGTCATTGACTTACATAGACATCGCATCCGTGGACCCGTCACGGAATGTTTGGCGAATCTGTGAAACTGCCACAGATTTTGAGTTAAGGGGCCGTGTTCATTTCACGGAATTCTGTGAGACCAGGTTTAATTAATTAATTAGTAACGCTGTTATACTTAAACGCCGTTACTCCCAACACTGGTTATCGCTATCCATGTCCATACACAGGTTGCCCCTGTACCTTTTAATACATGGAGTAAGCTATTAAATCACACATACAAAAGTCTTGGAACACATCAAGTTACAAACCCAGTAGAAGGGTCTACATTCCAGTGTCATGTGTGCTCATACAGAAAACTAGCAACTGAAAGAGCTTTTTTACAACACATAAATGGACATCTCAGGCGTGATGAAACGGTTCCTTGTATGTAACTAATTTATTGTTTCTTGTCGTCCTCCCTTTTTCCTGCTCTAGATTAAAGGTGTTGCGAAATGGCAAGTCCAGCTGTCCTGCGGATCATTTTTGGTGACGTGTCTGAGTCTAGAAAACTGCACCTTCCTTCTGGAATTCCAGCATCAGTGGAAGAACTACATGTGCTAATAAAGACATTCTTTCAACTGAAAGAGGACTTCCGGATGCAATACATGGATTCAGATTTTAATGAGTTCATGAACCTAACTTCAGTGTTTGACATTGAAAATAAAAGCACACTGAAAATAATTTTGTCATCTGCGGAGCCCTGCATCACTTTGTACACAGTAGACTCTTTTGGTGAAACCTCGGCTACCACTTGCTCAGAGCCTGAAATCCCTGTTTCGTCAATAGCCTCATCCTGCAGTGACGATATGCTGTACACATCAACACCGCATTCATCCCCAGAAACTCAGCCCTCATGATTGGCCTCCTGGCACAAAGAGTTTTTGTGGTCCCTAAATTCACCTAAGAGGCTGAATTTGAACTACAACAGAAAAAGACAGAGTTTGAGACCAATGGAACATTCAACCCTGGCCCAAAGCTGAAGGGGGTCATCCTTGATGGCCTTGCGCAAGAAATTATGAAATACACAAAGTATCCCAAAGACTATCAGTGTGAAGAGGCAGCAGCAGCTTTGACAAGGGCCCATCCTTGTCTGGGGCAGCTGAGATCCAAGACAGGATTTTGGGGATGGAAACAGTTGCTTAAAGGTCCGATGACATGGTGCTCTTTGGATGCTTTTATTTAGAACTTAGTGGTCCCCTAATACTGTATCTGAAGTCTCTTTCCCGAAATTTAGCCTTGGTGCAGAATTACAGCCACTAGAGCCTGTCCCACAATGAGCTTTCCTTAGTATGTGGGGGGGGGGGGAATGTGGCCTTGACCAGCTGCCACTTTGCTTATTTGAAAGCCATGATGTCTCTCTTTCATGGGTGGGCCAAATTCTCTGGGCGGGCAAAGCAGAGAAAGGGGAGCTAACCTTGCTCATGATGACCTCATAAGGAGCAAGATTCCAGATAGGCCCATCTGAGCTTTCATTTTCTCAAAGGCAGAGCAGGATACCCAGGGCTCGGTTTATACCTATCGCCATTTCTAGCCAGTGGGGGACCATAGGCAGGCTGGGGGAACGCATATTAATGTTAAAAAACCTCATAAAGTGACATTTTCATGCCACCGCACCTTTAAGTATAAAATGCAAAACTATCGTAAAAAAATTGGCCGACATGGACATCCTGAAATCCGTGTGAACTCTTTGAAACACAAACGAAAAGGCCTAGGCAAAGCTGCAGCCAACATCAAGAAGACTAGAAAGGCTGAAGTTAACTATATTCCTCTGCACCCAAAAGGCGAGACCACAGAAAGCTTGGAAAACAAGATAATTGCTTTATTGTCAAAACTGAAAAAGCGTGACAATGAAGTGGTGATAAAAGAAAAAATGGGAAAAACATTCTCCCGCAGACGACTAGAGATTGTGGAGCAGAGGCCCCTGATAGAAGATTTCATCAACAGATGGGCTGCCTTATTCCAGGAGAGTGAAGTAAGTAAATGTGCACATGTTTGTATGAGTTGATATTTTTTATTTTCCCTTATGATAACTTTCTGCACAATTGTATTTTGACATTACTAGGGCTAAAGATTTACATAGTTGAATCAGAATTGTCAAATCTGGCCTATACCCGACTGATCGTTGAATCGTGTGTGTGTGTATAATCTTGAGAAGCTGCAGAGCTGCAGTCTCTATTCACTAGTCACTGTACACACTAGTCACTGTACACTGTAGATTTACAGCTGAACTGAGGCTTATTGTTACCCATTTTCTCTCTGCTCGCCTGCCATTCACCTTCTTGTGCTGAGTTGTGCGTATCCGCTGACAATTGCATTCAAAAAAGTCCACTTCTCAAGTTTAATTTCTAAATTGTTGTCACTTCCCCCAATATATTTCAAACATACACGTATGTGTGTGTGTGTGTGTGTGTGTGTGTGTGTGTGTGTGTATGTATCTATACAAATATAGATGTATATTTGTATTTTTGTGTCTGTCTCCATCACCTGTGGAGCCCTGCATCACTGTGTCTGTCCCCTTATTTCTCTGCCCGACTTTATTAAACACTTGCGGTATTTTCTGTGTTTGTGGTGTTCAGGCACTGGCGACTGAGGATGCAGAAAGGGACGTAGCAACCACAGTCATGGGGATTTATGTGATCCGAAGAGATGGGGATCAGGAGCCTGAGGACGTTGGAGTTATGATTTAAGGCATCAAAGTCCTGAGCCACTTGGGCAGTGTCATCATGCGCTTTGTCATGTTTTTTAGGCTCAGTTATGCCCTTGATCTGAGTTTTCCGGACAACTTCAAATACATCTTCGAGTTTTTCCAGAAGATCAATAATAAATTTGGATGAGCTAAAGCTGAATGCAAATACACAACAGCTGAAAATCAAGTTGTGAGAGAACAAAACCATGTGACTGTCAACCTTGATGGAGGGTTTAACCTATGAAAACACACCAACCACCAAGACTCATTTCAATTTAAATGAACAGTAGTGGGGAATTTTGTATTTGCTTATTGGTTGTAGATTTTTTTTCTTTCCCTTTATATAATGGTAGTTCAAGGCAAGCAACTACAATACACTTTTTTGCTACAATACACCTTTTGCAGTGCATTCTATCCAGCTATAGTGTCTTTGTTGTTGAGATTTGGGATAGCTGGTGTAGGATTAAATTCTAAAATGTGACTGATGACCAGTCTGGCCCTAAAAAGGCCAGACTTAATCTGACTCCAATTCTATGGTCACTACACCCTGAAAACTGTTCGCTTACTGGGAAATCAGAGGAATAAAACTCAGGATTCGTTCAGTTAAAATTATAATAAGCTTTAGTGAATGATATTGCAGAATACAAGAGCGTATGCATACGGATCAGATACAATACAGGTCTATCTTTCACCTATCAATCAGACAAAGATTCCCCCAGCATCTGGTGCCGCTAAGTTAAAATACTGTCTTATTTATTAAATTCTGTCACATACAGTCCAGATCTTCTGGCTCCAGCCGGCTCCTAACGATTTGTAACACACTGTATGAAAAAGGTTACCTAGGCTTCTCCCATTCTCAGGTCAACAGAGACAAGTCGCTATTGTTGGATTTGAACACCTGTGTGTTTTTAATCTTCTGCAAACTTAAGGAGTTTCATGAGAGCCAAGGTCATTTCCATACTCTATGTCACAAATCCCGCGCTTGCAAAACATTGCTCCATTGTTGTCTCCGTTCCCCCCCGATCAGAGAAGACCTTTTTTCAGGCAATATCTCACACTCCCTTTTAGGGATGCACCGATCCGACTTTTTCAGTCCCGATACTGATACCGATGCCAGGGCTTTGTGTATCTGTCGATACCCGATAACGATCCGATACCGTTGCTGAATTAATAATAAACTGTATACCTTCCACCTTATACCTTCCTTCCACCAACGTAGCTCCGCTGTCAGCCTCCTTCCCTGTTTGAATAATGTTAACAGGTTGGCGGACGTATTTCAGCGAGGCGAGACATCTTAAATCCAGTGTTTTAATCATTGCTCTGAACCCGTCTTTCTCAACGGTCTGTAGCGGGACCAAAGGTGGATTGCGTTCATAATGTTGCTCCGCTGCATGCTTGAAGTGACACGTCTAACGTACGCACAGTAACGTTAGCACGGCCGAGTAACGTTAGGGCGACGGGCAACAACAGTGGCTAAATTATGTCCGATTTGTTAGAAACAAAAAACTTGGGAACAACAGACGGCTCCTCTCTTGAGCACACGTTGTTCTGGTGTATCTCCGGTCTTTCTTCATCCTCTAGCTAACTTTCTTCTCGGTTCTTGAATGTGCAGTAGCGACAGGAGCCTCTCCCAGCTTAACAGACTGTTATGCTACCTGGCTAGCTAGGCTAGCAGCTGTAATGTTACCCAGCATGCCATTCGGCGGTGTAGCTACATTTGTAAATGTAAAATTATTAGTGTTAGAAACTGTTTGTTTCAAATTGTTATATGCTATGGTGTTTTATCCTTTTAAAGAGAGTTAGTTGTGGGTTATTAATGTTTGTGTTATGAAGTTACTACCATGATTGAAAAGGCTACGCAGTTAACAAGGGTCCCAGTGCTGCGACGGAGTGAAAAAAAAACAAAAAAACTGGATCGGCCCGTGGATCTGTTAATTTTTCTGATCCACCGATCCAGCTATTTTGTCAATATCGGGGCGATACCCGATCCAAATATCGGATCGGTGCACCCCTACTCCCTTTATAATGTCTTATCACTTTAAAACCAGATGGCCTCTCATAACCCAGAGAAACGGATACAACAAGGTCAGCTTTATGAACTCTAAAAACCTATTACTTTACTCTCACAAAATATATACTAACACTGGGCAATCATTTTGTACCAGTATACTGTTAATTCAAGTTCATATATGTATGTTTTATCTAGTAAAACAGTTAATATCTTGATATTTTTATTTAAAGATGCCCTCCAGACATTATTAATTGAATATTGGATCAGACTTGAATTCCAATGAATTCCAAATTAGTTGTGATATCACAAATCATGCCAGTAGGCCTGCCCCTTAAAAATGGATTTTCACTGAACTCAGAGAAAATTCCCACTTTCAGCAGATGAGTGTGAAAACACCCTTTTATGTCTCAAACTCTTCACATACATGTTTGATATTCACTGTGTAGAATAGATGGCACTTCAGTGATCCCCACGGGGGAAGTTCACATATTATTGAAGCTATGTCTTTTGAGCTGTGGTAATATGTGAATTTCCCCTGTGGGGATCAATAAAGTTCAAACTATTTTACATCATTCAGCACGGTGAAGCTAAAACATCCAACAGGAGGAACAAGAAGAAAAACATATTTTTGAGTGGAGGGGCTCTAAGTAAAAGATGTTCAAATCTTAATGTATTTCAATTAAAAAATAAGCGTCAACCAGGTTTGTCTCATGTGTATGTTAATGGTAACCTGACTCCGCCAGATGGATTGCTTTGCATTTTCTCGGCATATCCATCTGGGAACTTTCCGTTGGAGAACTTTTGGGAAGGGGCGAAAATACTGGTTAGCTGATTGGATAAACCATCTGTCTATCACCTATGTTGGTGATAGATGGGCCAAATCAACCAATCAGATCAATGAAGCGTATGAAAATACAACCACAGACCCTGCTGCTGCAGGCAAAGCATAGCTCGTTAGCTCAGCAAGCAAGCAACATGTCGGTGAAGGATATTTGCCGTTTGTGTAACGAGAATTTACGAATAACAGGCACCCTTTCAGGTTCCCGGTCCATATTCCAAAAGAAGGATCCAAGAGAAAAAAGCATTAACGAGCAGCTAACAGAATTAGGGCTACCGCTGGCTGAAAATACTGGTTAGCTGATTGGATAAACCATCTGTCTATCACCACCTAAACCCGCCTCAAAACCAACACTGATTGGCCCGGTCGTTTGGCAAACGGCTCCAAATTTTCTCTATCTCAAGATGCCAGATTGATCTGCGAGTGGAAAACTGGAGCTCGGGAGATCATGACGGTCTCACGAGGCTATGTTAATGGGGGATCAAATGAAAAATTAATTTATATATTTTATAATAATTTACTTTCCAATAACGTTTGAGTTGGACAAATGTAAATGTAAATGTAATTACTTAATTTCAGTTTGATAAAAATTTGACTCAATTACATACTGTTGTATCTATTTCATAAAAATAAGTTAGGCTCACTCATTTATATTCTGGTGTATCTATTTGATACAAATGGGTTAGTCTAACTGATTTACATTGATATTGATAGATATTGATAGATTTTTATTGATCCAAAAAAATGGGAAATTACGGTGTTGCAGCAGTAAAATTTCAGACACACAGCACACATACAGAATATACATGAAATAATAGGATACAATATACATGAAATAATAATAGAATACAATACAATACATACACACACACATATATATATATATATATATATATATATATACTATATATATATATATATATATATATATATATGTGTAATATACATACAGTCTGTGGAATGGATGTACTTAGTTTGAGTTGGGGCTACAAATATATTGGACGGAAATCCTGCCCACAACTTAACTGAGTTCATCCAATGAGTTACTTTTTTGAGTGTAGCCAATCCCTCTCTCCAGACACAAACTGTTTGAAACCCTCATCAGGACCAAAACCTCACACCATAAAAACAGTTTCTTCCCTTCTGCAGTCAGCCTCACTAACAAGGCCCCGGTCCCCCACTGACACTTAACCCCCCACCCTCCCTCCCTGCCCCCCACCCTCCCCTCCCTGCCCCCCAATCCCTAGTCTCTACACTTTGAACTAACCTTTATCCTGGACTATACATCTTCCTATTGCATATACTTTATATTCTTTGGAACCCATTCAGCCTCTTTTTCCTTATGCAACAGTTATTTTGTATGTATATACATATGCTTCTGTATTTATTGTTTATTTCATATTAATGTTTGTTTGTTTTTTGTTTGTTCATGTATGCACCTTTCACCAAGGCAAATTCGACAAGTGTAGATATTGTGGCAATAAACCCCTTTCTGATTCTAAAATATTAACGGTTAATCCCAACTAATTTGCCATACACGTGATGTTACCTGAATTTTTACATGATGTCTGTGTGATCGGGTTCTACTATTACACATACAAGAATAATACAAATATCTGGTTAGCTGGCTCTACATTTTTGTTATCAATTAGTCAGAGTGGCTAAAATGGTTGGGCTAACAACAACCATGTTAGCTTAGGTTAGCTCAGCTTCAAGGTACATCAGCAAAGATATACAGTTACTTTACTGTCATTTTTCACACATTACACATTACACATGAAGCTCAGCGTAAATTCTTAAAGGAAGACTTCATATACCTTTTCCATCACTCATAATGATCAGCTGTTTCACTGTACGTCACTTGTCAGTAGTAATCAGTACAGCTGTGTTGTTGTTGTTAGTTAAACCAATCAGGGTCGACCATTTGTCGACGAGCCTATCACAGCTTGATACCCTGCTTTAAATCTGCTCTCTCTTCCACGGTTGGCAGTTGTCGTTTCAGGAAATAGAGTGCGTGCGTTTCCTGACCGGTTGCATGGCATTCCTGTTTACGCTTTCTTTGTGCTTTTTGTGGCTGCTATGTCGGATTCTGAGTTGGATCCGGGTTCGATGGTCCTGGCGGGTGTTTGGACGTGGAGGCTTCCACGGGTTCTCCGGACGGCGTTCGTCGGAGCTCTAGACTGACCACCGTCTCTGGTTCACTTTCGGGGGAGGCTGACCGGATGTCGCTCGGCTTCGGGATCGGGGCGTCGTGGCGGCTCCGGGCGTGCTTTCACCGGAGCTTCGGGAGCTGGCTGCTCTTGCCGACTGCCTGTCGCCAGCCCCGTCTGTTGCCACGCCGGTTGCAAGTGGTCGTGGTCGGAAACGGACCAAGAAGGCGGATCCGCCTGCCAGGGCCCCGGCTAAGAGGAGAGCTGCGGGGGCACTCAGCCAGCCGGCTGATACGGCTGTTCCGGGGGGCTCCTCGGATTCCGGCCTCATCCTCGCATCACTGCAGTCCCTCGCCGGCTCGATGCAGGCCATGGAGGCTAGGATGCGGTCTGTGGAGAGCATGGCGGGTGGCGGCGTGTCTGGTACTGTTACTACCGCTCTGGCTTCCCTATCTGTGCCAGCGCTGGTCGGTATTCAGCCGGTGCCGTCTCCTTCCGTGGAACATTGTCATTCCTTGGCTACTGCAGTACCATCTCTTTCCCTAGGTAGGCCTTACATCCCTGTGTCAGCTAATATTTCCAGCAGGCTGCGCTCTAAAATGATGCCGTGATGTTAATCTGGTGAGTATTATTTTGCCGTCCCCGGAGTGTGATAAGTCTCTGGTGGCGGGGGATGGGTTTTCGGCGGTGGTTAAGTCCGCTGACCCTCGGCTGAACAAGGATCTTTCCTTTGGGCAGTTTGTGGTGGCGTTTGGTATATTTCGGGACGTTATTTGTTCCGTGTACCCCGACTGGAGGGTGGAGTTGGATTCGTACCTGGCGTTGGTGGGCGATTTGTTCCTGAGGTACGGGAGGAACTATTTTTGGCAGTACCATAGAGCTTTTTCCGGGAAAGCTGCCGCTCATATTGCCCGTGCCAACGTTCGCCTGGACTGGTCAATTCTGGACACTGAGATCCTGGTTATGGTCGTGGGGGGTGCTCAAGCTATTATGTGTTCTAACTGCGGGGCTGCGGGACATGTTGCTTCGCTCTGACCTGGGGGTGTGGGGCAGCCAACCAGCCCAGCCCAGTCGCACCGTGGCGGTCAGCGGTTTCCCGTGTCTGGAGTGGATGCTCGGGGGCGCCAGGTTCATACGTCCAACAATAATCCTATTTGTAATAATTTTAATGAAGGTGTGTGTACTTATGGGAATTGCTGTTTTCTTCACATATGCAGCGATTGTCGGGATGCACATCCCAGGTCTGTCTGCCCACGGCGCCCCGCCCCTCGCCGGAAGCCTCGGGTTCAACCTCAAACTGGTTCCAAGACATTCTGAAGCTCCACCCCCTCTACCCCATTAAATTTACGTGTGTTGGCATCTGCACTGTCTAGTCATCCTAATTCTGTGTTTGTCGATCATCTGCTATCTGGGCTTTCCCAAGGGTTTCGGGTGGGCGTTCTCGCCGATCCTGAGGTTACATATGTGGCGAAGAATCTTCTTTCGGCTGTTTCTGACCCTGATACGGTGGCCAGGTTGGTTGCGTCTGAGGTTAGCAAAGGGTATATAGTGGGGCCGTTTGATTCCTCTCCGTTTTCGGTGTTTCGCACTAGTCCTTTGGGTGTTGCTACTGGGAAGTATTCTGGGAAGAAGCGCCTTATATTTGATCTGTCCGCGCCGCGCTGCGGGCCCGTGTTAAGTATCAATAGTCTCATTCCACCGGTCCCTTTCTCCCTTCATTATGCCACTGTTGATGATGCTGTTAAACTTATTAAGTTGGCGGGGAGGGGGGCCTGGCTCTCCAAGGCTGACATTACTGATGCCTTTAAGATAGTCCCTATACATCCTTCGCAGTGGCCTCTTTTTGGCGTCAGGTGGGATTCCAAATACTATTTTGGTGTGCGTCTGACGTTCGGGTGCCGGAGCAGCCCGTGTATTTTTAATCATGTTTCTGAGGCGCTTTGCTGGATCCTGCTTAACAGGGTTGGGGTTCCAGCGGTGATTCATTTGCTGGATGATTTTCTTCTCGTTGACCCCCCTGGGGATAGTGTTGGGTCGTTGGGCAAATTGAGACGGTGTTTTCTTTCCCTCGGTGTCCCTCTGTCTGAGGCTAAGACTGTTGGTCCTGTTACGCGGTTGGAGTTTCTGGGCATCACCCTCGACTCGGTGCGCATGGAAGCGTCCCCTTCCGGGTGAGAAGTTGGACCGCATTCGTGCCATTGCTGCGTCCCTTTGTGCCTGAGTGTCTTGTTACTAAGCGGCAGTTGCTCTCGTTGCTGGGGCATTTGAATTTCGCTATGCGCGTTATTCCGCAGGGGCGCTCTTTTATATCCCGGTTGCTGGATTTGGCATCTTCGGTGCCTGGGTTGCATGATGTGTTGTCCCTGGATGACGGGTGCCGGTCTGATTTGCGTTTCTGGTCCCGACTTCTGGATGACTGGAATGGCATTTCGTTTTTCTACGACGACGTGGTGTATTCTTCTGATTAGTTGAGGTTTTACACGGATGCTGCCCCTTCCGCGGGGTTTGGGTGGTATTTTCAAGGGCAGTGGTTCGCTGGCCACTGGCCTCCCACTTTTTCCCCGGCGGATTCCATTGCTCTCTATGAGATTTACCCGATTGCTATAGCTTGCCGCGTCTGGGGCGGTCTGTGGACACGGAAGTCCCTACTGGATTTCAGTCCTGTGTGATAATCAGAGTGTGGTTGACATTATTAATAGAGGGCGCTCATCATGTTGTAAGATAATGCCTCTGATGAGGAGCATCACCTGGTCGTCTGTCACGCACAATTTTCTTATTACTGCTCGCCACGTCCCGGGACATCATAACTCTGTGGCTGATGCTTTGTCTCGCTTTCATTTTCAGACCTTTTGGAGCCTCTGCCCGGCAGCCTGGCCTGTACCAGTAGTGCTACCGTCTCTCACGGAGCTAGCAGTGTATTGATTCCTAATCCCTTTGATGCTTATTTAGTAGCGGCTAGGGAGTATATGAGGAAAGGCTTAGCTGTGTCTACTCTGAAAACATATGATTTTGCGTGGTGTACTTTTGCTTTATTCTGTGTTTCTATTGGTGTCCCCCTTAAACCTGTTCTCCTTACTAGTGTTTGTGCTTTTATTTGTTATTGTACTGATACTCGTCACTTTAAACCCCAATATACGAGGGGGTTACTGGCCGGCATCCAATTTAATATCAGGTGTTATGATCCTTCGTTTCCTAGCTTATTTTCTACGCCGGCTGTTAAACTAATTTTGAAGGGTATCAATAAAGCTCACCCTTCTGCCCCCGACCATAGGCAACCTATTACTTTGGGTATATTGCATAAATTGGTGGGTGTTCTTAGGCAGGGGGTATTTTCCGCGTATACTGATATGTTACTCGAGGCTGTGTTTATGGTTGCTTTCTATGCTTTCCTTAGGTGCGGGGAATTCACTACGCAGTCAAAATCTTTCGACTCCAGTAGAGATATTACATTCTCTGATCTGGTATTTCTTGCTAGTCATTATTGCTTGAAACTTAAGCATTCTAAAAGAGGTGGGGCCTGTTCTATTGTGGTTGCTCGCACAGACTCACAGTACTGTCCATTCAAATCTATGATGAGTTATTTGTCACTTAGACCACGCACTGATTCCCTCGCTCCACTCTTTCTGATTCCTGGGTTCTTCCCTATGCATAGATATTGGTTTAATCAGCAGTTGAATGCAGTCCTCCTCAAAGCTAAGATGTCCACCCAGCATTATTCTGGGCATTCATTTAGAATAGAAGCTGCTACTACGGCGGCTAATCAGGGCATGTCGAGTACGTCTCTGCAACAGCTGGGACGATGGTCATCCTCTGCCTACGCATCCTACATCCGTCCGGATGTCGATAACGTTCTCGAGAACCAGAGATCCCTGAAACCATAATGTTGGGTATGCTTGCATATAACTGGTGGTGGTGTATTTTGTGGGCTTCTTTCAGTCTTATCCATTGTACGCATCATGCGCTGTCAAGCTGCTTATACCTGCATCGGCCGTGTGCATCAGGCTTCAGGCATAAATAGCCTAATGCGTGGCACTTGAACCGGCTTGGGTGCCTGTTATTGCATGATGTTGCAAACGGCTGTGTGCCTCGTTACATCTGTTAGTTACATTTATTATTTTGCCTTTCTTATTTTTCCCCTTCCCGATTTTATTTGCCTTTCTTATTTTGCTTTTAGTTCGCCACTGTTCCCGTGGCAGATTTTTATTTGCCTTTCTTATGTCCGGCCGGGCGGCTGAGGTTTGGTTTTGATCCGGCAGTTGCCGAGTTTTTGGTTTACGGCTGTCGCCGACTTTTTATTTGCCTTTCTTATTTTGCATTTATTTTTCACAGGTCTATTGCTGTGGATGGGCAAGATCCATGGTTTACTATTTGCGCCGGTCGTATGCCGAGGTTTGGTTTTGCATTCGGTGGGCACCGAATTATTTTTATTTCATATTTATTTTGCGCCTGTCATATGCCGAGGTTTTGTTTTGCTTACACCGGCGAGTGCCGAGTTTTAATTTGATTAGGCGGTGGCCGAAATTTTTATTTTCATGGTGTGGGCAGTAATCTTTCTTCTTTTGGTAGGCTAGTTATTGTACTTTTATGTTAACTTTGCTTTCTCGTTCGTCTGCAGAGTCCTGCGGCTCATGAGGTATGTATGAGCCAACTAGTTTTCTCACTAATTGTCCTTTTGGGGGATTTGTTTGGGTTCCTTAAACCCTTTAGGATATTTGGGTTCGATGGAGTCCAATCTCCAGAGACTCGTACATTTACATGTTGTATGTACAATAAATATGTTCATAATTGCAAAGAAGTCTCTCCTGATTGAAATGAAGCTCAGCGTAAATTCTTAAAGGAAGACTTCATATACCTTTTCCATCACTCATAATGATCAGCTGTTTCACGGTACGTCACTTGTCAGTAGTAATCAGAACAGCTGTGTTGTTGTTGTTAGTTAAACCAATCAGGGTCGACCATTTGTCGACAAGCCTATCACAGCTTGATACCCTGCTTTAAATATGCTCTCTCTTCCACGGTTGGCAGTTGTCGTTTCAGGAAATAGAGTGCGTCCCGCCTCCTCCCCTTCTGCCACCGGTGGTCACGCCCTCGGACCTGGGTTGCATCTAGGCTTGGCTGTTGATGGTCCCTCTATTTATTCTCCACCACCAGTGTCTGGACTCCATCAGGGGATTTGTTTGGGTTCCTTAAACCCTTTAGGATATTTGGGTTCGATGGAGTCCAATCTCCAGAGACTCGTACATTTACATGTTGTATGTACAATAAATATGTTCATAATTGCAAAGAAGTCTCTCCTGATTGAAATACACACTCATCCACCACCACACCCTTATTGTTCAGCTTGCTGTATGAAGGGCACAGTACATGCCGCTCTGCCACTGATCGTTGGTATTGAACTTAGACGTTAAGTTGCAGAATTGAATTGTCCTGTATGAACAGAGAACCTGGGATACTGAGTTGGTGTTGGGTAAAACGTTGCCTGGTGTTGGGCTAGGAGCTGCTTCTTCATGTTGAAAGGAGCCAGTTGAGGTAGTGGGGAACTGATTAAGATACCCAACTGGGCTGAGACCCTGGGTCAGACCCAGAACAGAAAACTGGGGTGTTTAGATATCCCATCCAGCTTTGGAATGCCTCTTGATCTCAGAGGAAGAGCTGAAGCATGTTGGTAGGGATTGTGACCCTGGAATCTCACTAGGCACGGATGCCCCACATTCTGTCTGCCCCACATTCTGTCTGCGCCACATTCTGTCTGCGCCACAGTTTTGTTCCGTCGTCTGCCATGCGTCATTCCACTCAGAAGTGAAGCTTTTTGCCTACTCGACTCGCAAATTTTGTGGTTTTGTTCATTTTGTCTGGATATTTATGCTTCTATTCAATTCAATTTTATTTATAGTATCAAATCATAACAAGAGTTATCTCAAGACACTTTACAGATAGAGCAGGTATAGACCACACTATAATTTACAAAGACCATAAAAGTAAGTAGTTTACAGAGTAAAATGGTTTCTTTCATTTGTCCAGTTATGAACAACCCGGATCAAAGATTTGTGGCTATGTTTTAGTTGTTAAAATAGTGATGTGATGAGATAAATGATCAGGAGTCTTAAGAGGGAGTTTATTTTGAAAGCTGACCAGTTGCCCTAGCCCTTCCAACCCCTGCCAGACCCGTTGAACACCCCTGGGAAAAAAAACACTGTCAAAGCTTTAATGGAAAGCTAGAAATGAGTATAATCAGCCCTTGTTTTTCTCTGGTTTGGAGTACACATCCTGATTGCTCTTAGGGTGACCTCATTCAGCTGAGGGATACATACTGAAGGACAGGGAATCAATAATGGACGAGAAGCAATTATAAACCAACTAATTGCAGATGGATCTTGTAAGTCACTGACTAAGTAGCCTTCAATAAGAACAGCTCCTGCCAAGGAAATTATGCATGCAAGTGGAATGGTTGGAGTAATGTTGGAGAACTGCTTGTTAAAGTCAAATGTCTCGGAATGAACTACATTCAGTTTACTGCATCCCACTATCAATGCCGTCTCTCAAATACAGAAATGAAATCAGTCTTGTTTTACATGTTAAATAATGAATAAATAATTATTCATTCAAAATGTAAACAAAACGTTAAAAATATTACCCCAACTCTGACTTTCTTACCAATTTATTTTAATTCCCACACACTCACGCAATTGTTTCACAATCAACATATTTCTAAAATCAGTTGACAAAGAGATCATGGTTCTCTTCTTCAGTATTCACTCGGTTTATCACAAGAGCATAGCCTAGAAATCTAGACGAACCCTAGCGGCAGCAAATTTAATTTGCAGCCAGGGGGGTCTAGGCTAGAGCTGAAGATCTTTGCCCGAACCCGACGGGACCCAACGGGTTTCGATTAGCGTGAAAATGGATCCTGAGGAGGTGAAACGGAGGCTGGTCTCTGGAGGAATTTCTATGTTCCAACTTCCAAGTGGCCTATAGCCTCCGTTATTCATGTATAAATGACTCATTTTTTACGAAAGACAAAGGAGCTGTGTGCGTGTGGCGCAGTCTCTTTTTTCTTTCTCTCCCTTTTCCGCCGAGTGGTGCGTGTGCCCGCTCACGGTGCGAAGCGCGTGTCCGACACTCTAATGATGTTGATAGACGGCCTTTACAGTCGGGCTGTAAACGGGTTTGGGCTTTTAAAAAGCTGTCAATCAAAATGTACGGGTCGGGCTCGGGCCGAACTCTGTCGGGCTCAGGCCTTTTCGGGCCGTACTTTTAAGGCCCGATTACAGCTCTAGTTTAGGCACTCTCCGTTGGCTTGCGAGCTGGAAAAACCAAACTCTGTTCAGGCCAATCACATTGTTTATAGAGTCGGTGGGCAGGCTTATGGCTGCTGCTGCTGGGAACAGCGGTCTTCTGGAAGACTTGGAGTTAAAGCCCATCTTGCAGGATTTATTTTCTAACGAATTTGTGCAATTTGCTTGTTGGTAATAAACATTTAAACTGTTACCCAACAACATCAAATACAATGGATATCACAAAACGGAATAAAATACGAAAAAGTATTACTATTTTACAGCGGTTTGCAATGATTCTCCTTTCCCCCACAATCCATTGCATGACGTCACGTTGGGTAGACGACAGGCGAAAGCCCCGAAAGCCCCGCCCCTGTCGCGGTCACGGTTTCTGCCACTGGTCTGGCAAAATATGGCTTTTGGTCTTGATGGAGTCAATGTGTCTTTATTATGTGTATAATACTTTTGGAGGGAAAGTGAAACACAGCTTGGACAGGGATGCTGTTCGGCTTTTCACAAGTTTAGACAGCTAGCTAACGCTATGCTGACGATTGCTAACGTTAGCGCAACAGCGTTAGCCTAGACTGCTAGTTAAATACCGGTATTACAACTGCCTTCGGAGCTGCATCCACGTTGTCAACATAAGACCTGTGGTGTTAGTGCTCCTTTTGTATCATACTTTTATTGAATGAAATATTAAGCTTCGCTCCTACGAGATAGGTGTTTTTATGTAACATTACACACAAAGCTAACTGGCTATAGTTAGCTAACGTTGCATAGCCAGCCAGCAACTTCGGCAATCAGCAGTAGTTTCGGCGAGCTAACCACAACAGTATGTCGCCAACAATCAACCTCTGCTGCTAAAAGCAGTCAATCTGCAGTGATGTTTGAAATGGAGACACGTGGATGTGTTAGCTGTCGTGGTTAGCTCGCCGAAACTACTGCCGAAGATGCTGGCTGGCTACGCAACTTTAGCTAATGTCCGCTAGCATACGTACAGGCTAACTATAGCCAGTTAGCTTTGTGTGTAACGTAACAAAAACTCACCCATCTCGTAGGAGCGAAGTTTAACGTTTCATTCAATAAAATTATGGTAAAAAAGGAGCACTAACGCCACGTCTTATGTTGACAACGTGGACGCAGATATAGGAAACGAAGGCAGTCGTAATATTTACCTAGCCGTCTAGGCTAACGCTGTTGCGCTAACGTTAAATAACAAATAAACACTAGGCAAATATGTTGTTACTGGAGCTAGTAGGCTACCATTAAAACGTGAGATATCTAGCTAATCAATATGTGTTTACAACCGTCGGGGGATTTCACAGGTGGGACTGGCAAGTTAGCCCATAGCTAGCATGATGCCTTGTATTTTCTAGATCTAGATAAGTTTACTGGTACTTATCTGAACTAACGACATGATCACTGTCACTAGACATAAAGAAAACATTGACTTTCACTTGGTGCTATTCACTGACAGTAAAAACACATCTTCCTCATCCCAGTTAGTCACCATAGTTCTAGTACCAGGCTGATACACGTCTCCCCAACGTGACGTCATCACCGAATTGCGTAAAAAAAAAAACACTAATACCAAAAACGACAAAAACTGGCCTTTAACACTATTTGGAGACATTTTTAACAATGATATACATATGTTGAGTGCTATATGTACCCATTAATCAACAGTGGTGGTTAACCTGCAACATGGGCTTTAAGCTTTTCTTTGAGAAAAGAACAAAGAACGGCACAGAAATCATTCTTAGAAAAGGAAGATGTGTTCGCAGTTTTGCCGACCGGATATGGCAAAAGTTTAATCTATCAACTAGCTCTGCTGCCTTCTTCGTTGCTCTGCCTGGTTGTAGCGCTTTCCTATTGCGTGCAGAGAGAATTTGAAAGACAACCGTTTATCCCGCCCCTTGGATTGAGCTCCGTCAATGGTGAGTTCCCAGACCCAACATCTTGATGTGGGTCTGGCTTGTCAGGCTAACAAGAGCAGGCTACAGCAAAGAATCTGAATCAGAAAAAGATTTATTGCCAGGTAAGAAGCGCTTACTAAGAATATGCTATGGTTGATGGTGCATACATAGACACACATACATAGCAGGGCTCCAGACTGCGACCAAATGGTCGCATTTTGCGACCAAAATTTGAGAGTGTGCGACTGAATTTTACATCCAGTCGCACATGTGCGACCAGTAAATTTACCCCCTTTTTTTACACGTTAAATGTCGAAACGTAGGTACCTGAGCGCATAAGCGCAAGCTTATCTGTCCTCTCTGAAAGTTGACAGAGAGCGGTGCTCTGACACAAACACACACACTCGCACACACACGATCGGCGCAAACTACGTCGGCTGTTTTGTTGAAGTCACAGCGAGTGATGCCGATAAAGTGGTTTCAAGTGTGGTTACAGTTTTTAAAAACTTCACGCAGACGGCGTTTGCTGCGATATGATATTAATAACAGTCACGGTGCTGTTGACGTTACACTTCCTCTGAGACAAGCAGGAGGCTCAACAGTGTGCAACTGTGCCCTGAGGACTGACTGACAGGCTGAGGCTGTAAGGCAAGGAAACTTTATTTCTACAGCTCCTTTCAGCAACAAGGCAACTCAAAGTGCTTTACATGAAACATTAAAGAGCAACTGAAAACGGTCATGATGAAAATACAACAGGCTAAATAAGTTACAGTGAGTAAGAAATGAATAATTATTCAATTTAATAGGTTGTAGGGATGGGTTTGGGAGGAGAGAGAGAGGGATTTTATTTTTATTTTTGTTCAATTTCTTTAGAGTGTAACATATTCTAATAAAATAACATAATGTTCTAACTACATAGGATAAATAGGTTTGGAATTATTTTTACAACTGAAATAATTGTTTTTTTAATTACAGAGGGAAAGTACCCAAAAAATGCACCGTTATAATTTCAGGTATCTGTACCAATATTGGTTCAGATGTGAAAGGTACCCAACCCTAAGGGTAGTACCCTAAACAATACATGTTTAATTTTAAGGTGAATTCATTGTAGGCTACTTGTAGACCAGAGTTGGTATATTTCTTAAATATTTTGTTTACTGTCATGACAGCAATGGTGCCTTCTATGTTGCATCTTCAAAAGTGACACTGAATTTGAAACAGCACATTATAATTTCTGCATCTATTATCAAAGTATTTATTAGTAATACAGTGGAAATTAGTAGAAATGTGAATATTTGGTTAGCATGTTGATTTACGGTGTGTGCCCCTAAATTTTCTGGTTGCGCCCCTAAAATTTTCAGTTGGGGGCGACTGTGCCCCTAGTGAAAAAGTTAGTCTGGAGCCCTGCATAGTCTTACCAAATTTGCAATTAGCCATCAATACTCGTAAAATGGCCCATATTTGAGCTTTATATAGTTGATTTCTTGCTTGAAAAAGTCTCAGAAGTGAATTTAATAACGAAATAGCCCGACAAACAATGTATAACTTTGCAGTGTCTGAAATATGAGACCTGCTGTCGAGTCTTCAATGTGTTTCTACGTGGTTTGCTCAAACCAATCAGCGCGCAGCTCATTTTAAAAATTCATGAGCATACCATATTTGGAAGAAAAGCTCTTGTTATAAATAGAGCCATATTCACAAGGTAGTTAAGGGCATAATAAAATAGCATTCGGGCAATTTTCAGCCCAACCAATGTTACATACCCTATTAGGAGACCTTAAGGAACAGTGTACCTACTGTATATGATCATTCTATCACCCCTTTAAAGTTGGGGATTCATCCGTTGTGTGTGAATTTTCAGTGATTTACTACTACTACTACTACTACTACTACTACTACTACTACTAATAATAATAATAATAATAATAATTTACTACCACACTCTTATCATAGTTCTAATATAATAGCCATCTAATAGCCATTGCTTTAAACATATTGCTGAATATCGAGCCCTGAAACTGCATTTAAATTATTGGGAGAATATTTGAAATGGGGTTTGAAATGTAATTACTGTATGTTCATTAATGCAGCTGATTTTTCTTACTTCCATTTTTTGTTTCTAAGGAACTGCTGCTTGACCTCATTTTGGAACGACTCCGCTCTCGTTTAGAGCATATTGTTGGACAATTGCCTCTGGATTTGGACTATTCAAGAATTAATTTGCACACAATAATTTGTGTTTTTAAATGCCATCATCAATTTCACAGCATATTTTAGATGCCTTGACAGAGCTACATAGCCTTGTAAATGTGGAAAAAGAAAAAAAGTAAGCAACACATTAAAACCGTGCCATTTGAGCAAGGACCAGTTGGATGACCAAAAATGGTCCTCTCTTTGGAGTACATTTCCAGCATTTTGGACCTTAATCTGTCCATCCCATGCATAGCTGCACTTTTGGGAGTGTTGAGACGAACAGTCCATCGACGCATTGGCTGAGTCTGATCTCTCAGTCAGGGCAGTGTACAGAACTCTGACAGATGAAGAATTGGACCAGTGTGCGAGAGACAATCCAGGCAGCCTTATTCTGGATATCAAATGGTGAAAGGACTTCTTCAAGCTCAAGGACTGCAGGTGCAGTATGTACAGATCAGAGCTTCCATGCAACGTGTTGACACCATCAGAGTCATATCCCGAATGACCAACTTAGGCTGCATTGTTCGAAGAACCTACTCCGTTCCAAGCCCTGAGTCCTTGATGCACATTGAAAATAGTAAGATAATATTGTAATGATATAATTATACCTTTGTATAGGCATATTCATCATATAACATCTTTATTTAATAGTGCTTCTTTCATGCTACTGCACACACATTCTCCATCAAACATGATAACTGTGTTGTTCACATCCACTTTTGACATACTAAATTACTTTATAAAAATGACAGGGTTTTAGAAAATTCCTGTATTTCATATTGCAATTGTTACTTTTTGTTTTACTTGTTCATAAGTATAAGTTCACAATTCAGATGCTGTGAAAAGCAAACAACAAAAATTTTCTCCAAGTTATGTAGCTTTTATGTGTTTTGCTACAACATTGTCATCTTTGGTGACATAGATGGCTTCTCACGGAAGGTAAGCACAGTTTTAAGTGATAAATACACATATACAGTACACGTTTTGTCATTCTTATATACATTTTTGTTTCATCCAAGTGGTAAAACTGCATTGTACTGCCAGCCTCCAACAACCTTGCCAACATCCCTGGCATTCTTCCAAGAATCTGTGGAGAAGTTTGGTTTCCCTCTTAGGTAAGTATTTTACTTAGGAATATTTAAGTTTTACAGTCATGCTTAAATGGTTGTAAACCCCTTTGAAATAACCAAAAGTACACTTTTGTGTGGTAATTGCCTAAAAACACTGTTTCTATATTTGTATGACTTGGATAAACATCATGCTGTATTTTAGGAGCCATTTATACAGGATTTCAGTTATTTTTTTGACTGTATAGATATTTTTAATAAAGCAGAGATTTTCAAAGTCTATATAGATATAGTTGGGGTACCCTTTATAACAAAGTTAAAAGCATGCATCATGTATACAGTATATTTAAAAAAAAGAAACCTCTTGTAAATGTTGCTCTGTTTTTAGGGTACGGGCTGATCAGGGCGTGGAAAAAGTACACATTGCACGCCTCATGTTTACAGTCAGTGGCACTGGAAGTGGCAGCTATATATCCGGCAATAGTGTTCACAATCAACGGTCAGTCCAAAACTTCAGATAATGCTAGCTGAAAGATACCAGCTGCCATGCAAGAACAGTATTATTTGCTACACATACAGTATATCAGCTCGCAGCAGGACTACTATTTGAAGAGTGTGAGGTGAAAGTCCTATCTCCAGTGGAAGCTGCTGTTAGCCTGGTTGACAGCAGACCCTTCTCAGTTGCAACTGAGAGTGGGACTGGGAAAGGTTCATTGACAGTTCATTTCCAAAGGGGCGTCACCAACAGACGCCGCTCAAATGCCTCTGGGCGCATTGGACAGTCCTTCAACCAATCAGACCAATGATCCGGGTGACGCTTTTCACATCCAATATCCAAAAAAAAAAAATTAGATTTTTGTTTTTGGTGTCGTCCCTCCACGCCCTACTTTTTCCTTGCAGGTTTTGCATATTGCAAACTTGTTATCTTCTGCACACACGCTGAAGAATTTCCACACAGCTGACATGTTGCAGGTTAATTCACGAGGTTCCCTACATGTGCGAGAATAGCGCGGACACACGCTTCACACCGCGAGTGGGTACGCACCACACACGGCGGAAAAGTTGAGTGAAAGGAAAAAGAGACTGTGCTGTCGCGTCCGTGTGTGCGTGCGTCCTTGAGAACTGTAACTCGTATCTTATGTTGTAGTTAATGGGCTATATCAGAGCTGGTCTACGGAAAGCCGTTCCACTCCCTATTCAGCCCCATTGTACCAAATTTGGTTGCAGTTCCACCAGAGTTCCACTACGGGTGATCGCGGTCCAGTGCAAAATGAATGGGACCCTATGGAGCTAGACGGTCGTTGAGAAACCTCAGATTTGATTGTAGTTTTTGCAAGTTTAACATGGATTATAGGTCGAAAGTTGAATGAACGAGTACTTATGTCCTTTTGATTTCTTACAGGGTGAGTCGTTGTTGCCCATAACACGCTAGCATTCTGCTAATGAATGCTGATTGGTCAGTGAAGGTCTGATTACGATTGGAGATCCAGTTTGACGGCATCCGAAGCAGAGCCTGAATGTCAGAGTGAATATTTCGGCGTGGTCTTTAAAACATTAGCAGACCTCTTTCTAGCATGTGTATTAACAGGGAGAGCCTAACCTGTCAGCTGTGTTGTCGATGCCTCGAGAGAAAAAAGGAAGCAACTCAGAGCTTGCCGTAAAGCAGTATCTCCGGCCGTATATGTGTATGACGTCATTGACATTTTAAAAGGCTTTTTAGAACAAAAAAGCGACTTTAAAAAAATCTAACACCCAGCAGTGTGTATTTTCTTTGCCTCCCCTTTCGAATGCAACATTCAAATTACTAGACAAAAAATTATATCCTGAGAAAAGTGGATTTTGAGGGGTATAGCTCCATAGAGTCCCATTCATTCTGCACTGGCCTGTGAGCGCCCCCTATATGGAACTCTGGTGGAACTGCAACCAGTTCAGAAGCCGGAAGTAACAAGGGAGTGGAACTTCTTCCTATATTAGAAATTCTTTGGCTATATCCACACTCTCTTCCGCATTCCAAGTCAGCCAGCTAGGTCACATCCGGCGTCGACGGCGCGCACGTAGCGTCAATAACAACTATGGCGTTTTTCACTCGGTCAACGATGTGAGTCGAATTATTCAAACATTGTGTCATACATCGACAACCAAGAAGGAGAAGGGCTTCAAGTTGTATGTTTCGAGCTACATCCACAATTTTGAAGGTAAGATCTGGATGTATTTAGTTTACATTTCCTTAGCATGCATGCTATCTAGTGCTAGCGCAGCAGGTGCAACGCAGGCTATGTGTCGGTCTGTCTACTATTATGTGTCAATCACATCCAATTTTCCTAACGCCTTTGTCAATGTCAGTTTCAAACAATGATTCAAGGACAGGAGAGGTAACCATTAGGGCTGAGTGCTACAGATCAATGAGGAAAAGCCAAAAGCCTCACAGCTTAAGCGTAAGAGAAAGTTATCCTGCAGGTTCAGCGCAGACGGGTTCATGGTTCATGAGACAGGTTACGTTCGTCAGATCAAAGTTTCTGTGAATCATTGCATCTAATCCTGCTAAAGGTTATTTTAAAGACATATTTCATTTACCATACCATAAATAATACTGGTGTGTTGTAATATTTATCGATATTTAAATATGTACGCTAATCACTGGGATTCACAGAAACTGAGTTCTGTTTTGTCACTGCATTGACACATGTTCTGTGTCCACTGTTGAGGATGAGTAAAGTGAGATAAATAATAATATTGTGGCTACAATTTTAGCTCATACAAATTGTTTTTTTTTATAAATTTTTTCTACGTCATCTTTATATGTCGATGGTTCATATTTGTTTGTTTTGTCAAACATTCTCACTCTACTCATGTATTCTCCTTTTAAAAAACTTCACTTTTATTCTATTATAACAGATTTGTGTATTTACAGATTGTGCTTGGGGATGCCCGTCCTGTGCAGCTACAAAGCTGCCAGTGTACCTGTGTGGCGGGTACAGCTTTGTGTAATCATGTGGCAGCACTGTTGTACCAGACTGCACATTATTGCCAGCTAAACATCACCTCTGTTCCCCCAACACACAGCTGCACAGAGACTGAACAGAAGTGGCATAAGCCAAGATCTATGGTAACTTATGTTTCTAATAGGGTACTTTGATTCTATTTATGGATGTTTGTTTTTATTGATAACCTTTTTTTTTTTTTTTTTCTTCAAATGCAGGGTGTTAAACCTGGTCTGGTTAATGACATGGTGATTCTTTCAGCCAGACCCAAGGAAAGAAAACTGATGGAAGGCATCAGGTTAGTATTGTTGTTATTATCATTAAAGACATTTTCTGTAGTAATCAGTGAGGCTTCAGATAAAGTAGTAATCTCATCATATGATACATTGTATGTTAACATCCATTGTTAGTATTTATAATGTCAGTTGTTTAAGCAAGAAAGTCCAAATTTTGGCAGTCAGCATTTTTCTTTGTTATTTTGTTCGTTTGTTCGTTCAACTTATATGTAAATTACTTTATGGCTCATTTAAAAAAAACAAAAACATTATTTTGTCTTTTCCATTGGAGCAACTTGTATAAGGGCGTCAGTTCAGCTCTGCCTGAACTTTCCAAACTCAGGGTGGATGAAGTCTACCATGATGTTCCAAGTGATGTGGCTCCACTGATAACAACTATGGCTATGGACATTAATGTTCCTCTGGTTTACTCTGCATTTGGAAAAGTGCAAGAAGGAAGTGTGTTATCCTATCATATGCCAGTAAAAAGAGTTCCAACAGGGATGTGATTTTTCCGGATTAATCCGGATTTCCGGATTTTCTGACCTAAAAATATGACCTACGTGAATCATGCAGATCTGTAAAAAAAACAGATCTGCAGCGGCGGCATCTCACAGCCGCCACCATGGTAACCCGGGACGGAACCACGATCGCTGTACGCGTGCAACAAGGACACACCGGGCGGCACGTCACCACGGTTACAGGTGACAAAGAGAAGCATTTTTTCCTTCCTTTCCAAGTATCAACAAGGACGTCACGTATTTGTGTTCAGCTTGTTCACCTGCTCAATTTCACTGCTGCGTAGTAACTTACCTCAGTCGCTCTCGCTTGACTACAGTGACAAGAACATCGCTGGATTGGATGATCTGGGTATGTATTATTGCTTGTGTCTTAATATAACCTATAATTACTAATTTGACTTTGTTGCCGATTGATTAGATGTCGAAAATCGATTTTGATTGATTTTCCACTATGGCAGGATGTTTAACGTTAAGCTTCATTAACATTATTTGTATTTGCTAGCTTTTGTATTTGCTAGCTAACTTATATAATAATAAGATAGCTAACTTAAGTTAGCTACTAACGTTAACTAGCCACCCTTAAAACTTTGCTGTATGAATCGTTGTATTATGTAGCAAGTCGTTTTCAAGGTTTTAGCAACTTATAAATTCATTTCTTGTGAATGTTTGTGATAAAGTTTTTTTTAATGTAACGTTAAAGGCGTTTTAGACGTCTTGGATCCGCGAGGTCGCTCTGTCAATTCATATTTGCAGTCACGTCACAACCATGGATAACTTAACGTTACCTGGCGGGCGACAAACCCGGACAAAATGCGGTTAGTGTGCTTCCAATCGCACAACTATCTGGCATGTCGTTTACACCTCAAAACACCAACTATTGTATATTTGAACTGGCAGCGTCCTGGCAAACAATAACCGCATTTTGTCAGCGTTTGTTGCCCGCCAGGTATCTATGGAAGTGACGTGACTGCATTGAATTCTCACACCTTGAGTGTGAGCACAAAAGCCAATATACCTCTCTTTATGTGTGATAAATATATATTTTTATATATATATATATATATATATATATATATATATATATATATATACAGTATATATATGTATATATATATATATATATTTATTTATGTATTTATTTATATATATATATGAAGACTTCAGATGCAAAAGCCTCTAAATGTCATCTGAGATTTTCTTCTAAAAGGATCATTTTTTATCAAGCTTGTATGTTTATGTTCAGTTATTTCACTTTAAGGTCAATGTAAATTACCTATTAATTGTCATTCAAGTTAAATTACTGATCCAAAATATACAAGCTTGATAAAAGTGCTCATTTTAGAAGAAAATCTCAGATGGCATTTAGAGGCTTTTGCATCTGAAGTCTTCATATATATATAAAAATAAATACATGAATATATATATATATTATATATGTATATACAGTATATATATATATATATATATATATATATATATATATATATGGTCCTATTTTATATATATATATATATATATATATATATATATATATATATATATATATATATAAAATAGGACCATGCGTCAGATCTTAAAGCAACAGCAGCCTAATATAGTTATTGTGAGGTAATATTAAAAAATATCTATATGGCAGTTTTTCTCCATAATATCGATGTCAAAATTGTAGCTCTGCTCTAGTTTTCAACTTTTCTAAAGAGCGGATAGACATAGATATATAATATTTTTTTTGATATGGATTCTTACATTCTACTGAAAATTTTCCATTATTCTTGAATTTCCAGCATACACAGAGTCATGGCCAAGCTAGCACTTAACAGCCCTGAATTAAAGTCTATCGAAGAGGGGGTCAAGAATCGCTTTAAATGGAGCTGGTTGCTGGAGACTGTCGAAGTTGAGGGAAACACTTTATCACTCAATTGCGTTAGCAAACTTAGAGAACCAGGTAAAGCAATTTGCAACATTTGCAACCACCCTATTAACTATGGCACAAGTGGTAAGATTGCACTCCGGAAACATATGATGCATCCAAAACATATGAAACTGTGGAAGATCCAACAGCAGAACATGCACATTGAGATCGCACGAGCTAATAACATCATTGTTGCAGCTCCACACAACAACTCGGCACAACCCAGATCAATTCCTCCTCTATGCAACCGTGTTGCTCAGGATCAAGTAAGTGTTTTCTGATTTTGTAGAAAACTCTTTTTCAGTCAACTCTTCTTTTTTACAATGTTTGAAACAGGTGTTTATTAACTTAGACGTAACTAGAGGTGGGCTGAACTTAAAGGGATACTTCACCGATTTAGCATTCAGCTTTGTATCAGTAGAAACCCGATAGTATTTCTGAATGACCGTGCTTCCCTCCCTCATGTCCCCCTGAGAGGGGAGATCTCTGCATTGGGGGTCTGGAAAAAATCTTCCGATGACGTAAAATGACGATTTTTGCGTCATCAGAAGATTTTTGGGCCAGAGGCAAGAGACTATGTCAGTACCCGATCCGTTCCACCGGCACGATCCGTTCTGCGCATGTGCAAGATGACACGTATGCCATGACGTAGGCGCAGATGATAACGCTGCGTTCATGCCACCACCACCTCGGAATAACGGCACCGCTTCCACCTGCACGATCCGTTCTGCGCATGCGCAAGATGTTCACACGCTAGCCTCCAGCTAACGTTAGTTAGCTAATAACTAATTCGGCGGACCGCTAGGTGATTATAGCGGTCTGCCGTTAGCCTCCACCGGGCAGCTAACGTTAGTTTAGCTAACGGTTAATTCGGCGGACCACTAGGTGATTATAGCGGTCTGCCGTTAGCCTCCACCGGGAAGCTAACGTTAGTTTAGCTAGCTAACAGTTAATTTGGCTAACCGCTAGCTGATTGCAGCGGTCTGCCGTTAGCCTCCACAGTTAAGCTAACGTTAGTTTAGCTAACAGCTGAGACAGCATGTAAACTTTAAAAGACCCTCAAAATAAAACTTGAAAATAAACGTTAACATATATAACAGCTGTTACGTCAGTTCTACTTTACTTGTGCTCATTTAAAATACAATCACTCAATACTTGTCTTTATTGTTATTACTGTAAAGTCTTAATTTAGCTGTAGCCTGCTTTTCCCATTATGTTTGACAACGTTATTTTAGACTGAATGGCATGAACGCAGCATTATCATCTGCGCCTACGTCATGGCATACGTGTCATCTTGCACATGCGCAGAACGGATCGTGCCGGTGGAAGGGATCGGGTACTGACCATTGACATATATATTAATGGACCAATAGACCCCGTTGCTCTGGACGGAGACCAGTGAAGGCTATTAGAAGCACTTTTCCGGTGATCTCTTCCCTTACTGCACAGCCTCCAACTGACAGAGACAACGTAAATGTGACGTGAGCAACGTGTCTGAAAGTTGTAAGTGTTCTGGTAGCTGTGCCAAGAGAAGTCTCAATCATTCCCAATCTTACATAGACGGAGAGTGTAGGTATATGTAAGGAGATAACATAAGCACAGGATAATTATTGCTAACTAACATGCTAGCTAACATTCGTAATTAAACCTAAACAGCTCATGTAAGTCGAAACTGCCTGCTAGCTTCTCCTGTACTATACGGTAATTCCTCTACTGTGCGACAGTAAGTCCCTTGGTTATGACACAATCGTTAGCGTATTTTTACAAAAGCGTCTGCTACGGAGCCATAACGTGAGGTACAAGGTAATGGAGCCTTTTATACATTGTCGTGTTTCTTTAGAACTAAACAACGGACAAATAGAGTCTTTAAACGCTTCAGATGTAAAGTTATTCGCAGTCAAGTGACGTAAAAACAAAATGGCGGTCAGCGGAATGCTAACAAGAGGTGATACCTTTGTAGCAACAAAATGGCGCCATCGAAGGTTCGCGTTCTGAAGCGAAGCTTACCCCCTTGGTACTGACAGACTACAGCCAGTAGTAGGATCTACTTCCGCATGTTTTCAACACGCCCACAGGGGGTTGGACTGCCGAGTCTAGCCGAGGTATTTCGAATGAAAAAGACTGTCAGCCATCTTGAATCTTCGCTAAACAGGCTCTCGGTTTTCACAAGGGGGTAAGCTTCGCTTCAGAACGCGAACCTTCGATGGCGCCATTTTGTTGCTACAAAGGTATCACCTCTTGTTAGCATTCCGCTGACCGCCATTTTGTTTTTACGTCACTTGACTGCGAATAACTTTACATCTGAAGCGTTTAAAGACTCTATTTGTCCGTTGTTTAGTTCTAAAGAAACACGACAATGTATAAAAGGCTCCATTACCTTGTACCTCACGTTATGGCTCCGTAGCAGACGCTTTTGTAAAAATACGCTAACGATTGTGTCATAACCAAGGGACTTACTGTCGCACAGTAGAGGAATTACCGTATATTACAGGAGAAGCTAGCAGGCAGTTTCGACTTACATGAGCTGTTTAGGTTTAATTACGAATGTTAGCTAGCATGTTAGTTAGCAATAATTATCCTGTGCTTATGTTATCTCCTTACATATACCTACACTCTCCATCTATGTAAGATTGGGAATGATTGAGACTTCTCTTGGCACAGCTACCAGAACACTTACAACTTTCAGACACGTTGCTCACGTCACATTTACGTTGTCACGTAAAACTACGTGAGCTTCGCCTGCACGGAGACCAGCGGTGTCGCTCGATGCCGCTACCCGGCTGCTAGGGGACATCCTCGTCGGCTAGGTGGAAAGCTAACGCTAGCCGAAACATGCCTGAACAACAGTGTACCGGCCCCGGGACTATTCAGCTACCAGGCTGCTCTCGCCGGCCCGTGGAGGTGGGCTGTGTTAAACGGACTGGTGTAGAAATGAAATCCAACTAGCCACTGCTAACTGCTGGTGGAGCTTGTGACTGTTAAATGCCGACCATTCGACACTCCACACTAATTCACGGCTGTGTTTATACTCTGTGTTTAGCGACACCAATGCTAGTATGTTAGCTGGACTTTACGGATCCTGCTTGCAAGTGTCCGCTCATTTAGATCACAAACTATAATCACAGACTATATCCAACTTCAACGAAACTCCCAACGTCTGTTCAGAGACTGCTGTGTTTGTGTTGTTGTGGAAACATGGCTGAATAGTGTACCGGACTGTCCAGCTACCAGGCCTGCTAGCCCTTCGAGCTAGAGATGCTCTGTCGCCGGGTAAGGTGGGCTGTGTTAACGCAGAATGCTGCAGCAATGTGGTAATTTGTATCTTAACTGCTAACTGCTGTTGGAGTTTGTGACTGTTAAATGCCGACCATTCTACATTGCACGCTAATTCACGGCTGTGTTTATGCGCGGTGTTTACAGCCCACCAAGCGCTAATGCTAGTATGCTTTAGCTGAACTTTACGGAGCCTATAAAGTGTGTGTACTAAATGTAGCCTGTTTCGTATGTCGTTTCTATATAATGTCATTTTTATATATGTTAAATGTGAAACATCACTTGAGTCACGATGAAACGTTTCGTGTATATGGTTGAAATGATAATAAAACACGCTTGAGTTGAGTTGAATGCCTCGGTCTGTCTGTCAAGCGGTAGGCGTGGCTTGGGAGTGGACTCAAAGCAGTGAAGCAGGTGCATTCTGGGATTTGGTGTTTTTCATCCATATAAGACAAAAACACATTTTCTGGCTTTTCTCGGCCTAGAAGGCACCAATTTCAATTTTTTTTTCACATTTCTACTACATAAGTGACACAATTTAAAGATATATTCAGCTTTCCAGCGGTGAAATATTCCTTTAAATAAATCTACCAATTTGCTATCAAAAGCAGCAAATAAAATCGCTTTCAATGGGGAGAATACTCAAAAACAATTACTCCTTTAAAATAATGGTTTTGACAACATTATAATCAGTGAAAATGATATTATAAACTATTATAAACTAATCATTATTAAAATGATTTTATTTAGGATGTATGGTGTTTAATCAAATTCTGTTTTTCAGGCACTTGTTTTTGGATTTATTGCTGAGAATTCTCTTCCCCTCTCAGTCACGTCTGGGATTATTAAATTGGCTCAAGAGTTGGCCAAAGATCCAAAAGCACTAGCTGAACTGTCAATGGACAGGACATCAGCATCATACAAGCTTACTCATGGTGTGAAGAAGACTATCCTGGATGAAGTACTTGAGGAAATCAGAAGTGTCCCCTTCTCCCTCAATATTGATGAGGCCACAAGCAAGACAAACAAAAGAGTATTAGGTGTGCTTGTTAGCTACTGGTCCGATAAACACGAGAGGATGGTTGTCCAACACCTTGCAGCTTTGGAGCTCATATCTGTAACGGCAGAATCTCTCTTCAGTGCACTGGATGGGCTTTTTGAAAGGATGAATCTCCCATGGGATAATCTGGTGTCAATTCTCATGGATTCCTGTGCTGTTATGAGGGGCTCTAAAAATGGCTTGGAAAAGAAGATCAGAGACCGCCGTGCCCCTCATCTCCTCGACATCGATGGTGACTCATGTCACCACCTTCATAATGCCAGCAGGAAGTTGTGCTGTCCTTTTGAGCGTTGGGTTGAGTCTTTGCTGTCAGACCTGCACACAGACCACAAATGGTCAGCTGACATGAAAGATGGCCTCAGAGAAATTTGCAGTATATTTGGAATCCATTTCTCGCGGCCAGAGTGCTATATTCCACATCGGTGGCTCTGGATGTCAGTCTGGAAACATTGCGAATGTGGGATGCACTGGTCATGTTTTACTATGCCTTCCTCAGCAATGAAGATAAGTGTACATACAAGGACATTGTCAGAGCCATTCTACAGAAGCGTGAAGTACAGGAAACAGGCAGGGCCCGGATCAAGGAGTTGTGGAAGGAGTTGGGGAACAGGTCCAAGACCTTCACAAATGAGGGGAAGATGAGGAAGGTCAGGATTTGCAAGAAGGTCAGAAAAATGCCCTAGACATCAGCAGAAGCTGTGTTGGTGGGGGGAGTGGGCAAAATGTAAAATTTATTTTATTATTTTATTTATAATTTACTTATTGGTTATTATTATTATTATTAATAAGATTATTATTATTATAGAGAATTGTAGCAATGGAGTAGTGAATATGACACTTGCCTTTGATTCCCACTGGTGACACGTCCACCAATGTGTCCCTGAGCAAGACACAACCCCTAGTTGCTCCAGAGGTGTGCAACTGTTTGCAACTGCAAGGTGTGCAACTGCAAATGTTTACATTACATTTAGCTGACTCTTTAATCCAAAGTGACTTACAATTGCAATAGATGTCAGAGGTTGCACGCCTCTGTAGCAACTAGGGGTTAAGTGTCTTGCTCAGGAACACAAGGGTGTCTCACAGTGGCCTCATTTAAAAGTTGCCACATTTAAAGGTAAATATTTATTTATTTATTCAAGGTGCTTGTTAGATGTACATTGCTGTGATTGGTGTAGAGAGAAAATATGTTTCTATGTGCTATTTGAGGACAAGAAAACCCTCCTTGAGCTCCACTTCTATTCAGCAGTCCTTCCCATGCTGAAACATTACGTCCTGCTTTTTCAGTCCAAGGACCCACAGGTTCATAAACTCCATGATGAGCAGGAGAAACTTGTCAGGGAGTTTTTATCTTGCTTCATCAAGCCAGAAGAATTGATAAACAGCAAAGAAAGGAATCTGTCCGGGCCAAAGATGAAGTTGCTTGACCTGACATCGACAGACGCCCATCTCGCAGTACCTTTTGTTGGCTCTGAGGCCTCATCCCTCCTTGACCAACTAGGGAGGGAACACCCTGTTGTGAAGGCTTTCAAAACTAAGGTATGGGATGGCTTTATTTAGGTAAAACATTGAAACATGTCATCGTTAGATGAGAATAGCCTGTGAAAGCGAATTAAACACTTATTTCCAACATGGTCCTCAATATTAGACATGGCATAATGACATCACACCATAACAATACACATTTAATTCATTTAAAAGAAAAACACTTCCTAAGCAACTTATCTTGGAGCAGGCTCCACATATACTGTATGTCTTTACTTGTTTCTTAAACTCTACTCTATTTATAAAAGGTAATCCAAGCCTACACCAGCTGTGCAGGTGACCTTCAAACAAAGCTACCTCTTGACAGTCCAACCCTAAGGACTCTGTCATGCTTGGACCCAGATGCACGGGGAAGCCATCACATTCTTCCTCATCTCCAGAAGTTGCCAAACATGTTTCCAGCTGTGAAGCTTAATGAACTGGAGAGAGCTGGATTTCAACATGAAATACACAGGTGTATATAATTGTTGGAATGCCATTTGCACAGATTTTTAATAAGTCAAATGTTTGATATTTTGCTAGTAATTGTATAATGTAGCCTGTTTTTTGTAAGGAATTATTTTATCAAATAATGAGCTTAAACTGTTGTTTCCCATCCTAGATATGCAAGTGACATGACACTACCTCAGATGACAGAGGGGGTAGGAGTTGATTTATGGTGGAATGTTGTGAGAAAGACTCAGAGGTACCCAGCACTCTGCAAGCTTGCACTGTCTGCACTATGCCCATTTCATGGTCCACAGGTGGAATCAGCATTCAGTGTAATGTCCAACATCCTGCAAGCCAAAGCTGCCAACCTAAGTGTTGAGACATATGAGTCCTATCAAGTGGTCAAATACAACTTGAAGGCCATGCAGGTGTTGGCCATTCAGCACTACTCCCGGAAGTCCTGTTAACGTACAGCTGTGCAGAAATATAAAACTATCGAGCCAAAGGTACAGAGCTCTGCTCAGAAATAAAGAAGAACTGAACAAAAGGCCTTATCACTCTGAGAAGCCAACGGCCAGCAAGAAAATGTCAAAAGATGCCATTGTGGCAGCAGCTGTGAGTGCCAGGCGCAAATTCCAAAAGAAATGTGTAGAGGCTCTAAAAAGCTTGCTGGGTGTGGGTGTCTCTGTATATTTTCCTGCTTTTTTTGTCCTTAGCCAATCACATGCCTGGTTCCAAAAACCTGTCCCCACACAGATGCTCCTTCTCCCCCACAGCTGCCACTTCAGGGTTACAGGCTGGGACCCTCTACCTGCTCTTTTGTCTGCACTGAACATCAGCAGCACCACATGATGTCCCTGGCAACAACATTAGAGACCGCACACAAAATTGCCAACAGCACAAAAGATCAGAGTTCCTGCATTGAGTGGCACCAACTAAGGCGGCCCCGCATCACCTCCTCCAAGTTCAGAGAGGTCTGTCACACCAGGGCACAGAGCTATGCTGAAAATCTTGCCAAAAAACTTCTGAGACCTAGCCATCAGACTGCAGACATGAGGAGGGGGCTTGACATGGAACCTGCTGCATTAGAGGAGTACTGCAGAGTAAGGGAGGTTAACCACAATCCCTATGGCTTCCTTATCCACCCTGACACACCCTGGATGGGGTTATCACCTGATTGGCACCTGGCATTGTGTACGTTCCAAAGGGTGTTTGGCCTTGTTGAAATTAAATGCCCCAATGTAGCAGGCTATGTTGACTGCCCATATATTAAGATCAGTGAGGGCACACACACATTAAGGAAATCTCATTCCTACTTTTGGCAGATCCAGGGCCAGATGTTGATTTCTGGTTTGGACTGGTGTGACTTTGTTGTCTACACACAGGAAGACAGAGGATTCCCAGAGACAATGAAATCACCAAAACAATGAAAGTAAAAATTGATTATTTCTTTTTTTATTGTTACCTCTATGCTTCCCTAAATAATTAGATTCTGATAGCCTGTCATGCTTCTTTACAGAATGCTGTTAATTTCTATTTTCTCTTAATGGCAGTTCTAATCTAGCAGCTCTTATCAGTTCAATCCATTTAAAAATATTTGTACATATATATTTGATTCAAGTTTTTATATTTTTGTTTTATTCTTAATTGTATTACTATGTTTCTTGTTGTATTTGCATACTAATGTAATAATCTATTATTAAATTACATGTTACATGTTCTTCCTATTCATTTTTTTTAGGTAATAATTCATTACCTAAAAATATATAACCTATATAATATTATATAACCTATTTTATAACTGTTGTTTGTAATTTGGGAGCCCTAAATAAAGGTTATTATTCAGTAAATATAATTCACTGTGCATGAAAGTATTATTCTTTTATTACAGATGGCTTAAAAGCATTGGTGAGGTAAAGTACATATAACATGCAAATAATCCAGTAGTTCTTTATTCAAAGAGTATGTGCAATGTACAGCAGTGCATACATAACATGAGGAAATATAAAATTCAATTTATACAAAGTAATTTACAAAGGTACATTTAAAGAAAGTAGTTTTCTACTACTGCTACTCTGACTTCTTTGCCCAAGCCTTTACAAGAGGCTCGTTTTCATAGTTTGTCAGAAGACATGCAACAGTATACAGCTGATTAATGTTGCCAAAAAGCCGAAGTGGACTCTCTGTGTCAAAGAACTTATGTTCCTTAACACGCCTTATGAGGCGCTCAACATGCACACTGAGGCGTGCAATTGCTTGGGTCTCCCTGACATCACAGGCAGACATCTGGGATCTTCCAGAGAGAAAAGCTGGCCTATAAATCTTGCAAGGCACAAGGTCATCAACAAGAAAACCTCGGTCGACCATGATGGCCATCCCAGGTCTCAAAAGGGAGAGAATTCCAGACTCTCGCATGATCTGTTTGTCACTGATGGAACCAGCGTACAGTGGAGCGCTAAATGTGACTGTTCCATGAGGAGCCACTCCAAGCAGCCCTTTGAGAGTGCAGTGGGGCTTGTATGCTGAAAACATGTCACTTTGGAGAAGAAGTGATGAAGGGCACTGGCACCTCAGCTCTGTGCAGTCCAGGATGACTGTAGTGTCTGCATAGTCCTTAAACTCAGCTGGCAGATGTGCCCTTATTTTCTCCTCTGGTATCCAGATCCTCACAGACCCTAGCACAGTGTACAGAAAGTTGCTCCAAGTTATAATGACCCGACTGACTGTGGACTGGTGGACTCCATACCGGTCAGCAAGGTCACGCTGTTTTAAACCCAGTGCCAGGTAGTTGAGAAACATGCAGGTCCACTTGGCGTCATAGTGCGCACAACTGCCCCCCAGGTATTGATGGCGCCGCTGTGTGTGTCTCGCCGCTTACCTGTGCTGGAATTGTTATTGATTTGCCTGTTTTTACTAATTGTCACTGGAAATGTGTCACCGCTGCTGGTGTTTGACCACCTGACTCTTTTAAGTATCCGTAATTCTGTGGAAAAAGTGCCGATCTACGGCTCATCAATGTGTGGAAGGGACGACGCATCATCTTGGACACACCCTGGACCTCATTATTTCTTATGGGCTTTCAGTCTCACTAAGTGAAATAAAAGAAACTGGTATCTCAGATCACTTCCCCATCAGGTTTGAGATCAGTGTACCACCACCTGCTAGTAAGCCTGTCTCCTCAGCTTCTAGGCGCCGCTGCATTACCTCCTCTTCAGCTGGAGAGTTTGCTTTGGCATTCGGGGGCTCACAGTTCGGTGTCATGAATGGTCTGGTATCTCCCTCTTATCCAGATAACATTCTCTCTGTGTTCCACTCCACGTGCACCGAAATTTTAGACTCTATTGCCCCTGTTCGGACTAAATCTGTTAAACTTAAGGCGGACCCTTGGCTAAATGACTCTACAAGGACCCTTAGGCAATACTGCAGACAAGCTGACGAAGGTGGAAGAAGGACAATTTGCAAGTATCACTCGGGTTATTAAGAGACAGTCTAGCCGCATACCAGAAGGCTGTGAAGGTGGCGAAGATGCAACATCTCTCTTCTGTTATAGCTGGCAGTTGCCACGAACCCAGAGTGTTATTTAATACTATTAACTCTGTTGTGAATCCACGCACCTCAGATTCGACAGATGTTTCTATTAGTACCTGTGAGAAGTTTCTCTTTTATTTTATTGACAAAGTAACATCTGTCAGGCAATACGCCAGTGTTAATTTTAATGTGTTTGTACCTGCTGCTCCTATGCATTCTGCTGTGTTTGAGGAATTTCAGCCAGTTTCTCTGACATTGCTTTCTGAGATAGTGCAACACATGAAACCTACCCACTGTCCGTTAGACATTGTTCCCGCCAGGATAGTGAAGGAGGTTTTTAATCACACCATTGGGCCATGTCTACTCACTTTTTTAAATTCTTGTCTTAGTTTAGGTTCTGTCCCAGCTGCCTTTAAACATGCTGTGGTCAGGCCCCTACTTAAGAAACCTAATCTTGACCCTACAGTGCTGTCCAATTTCAGACCAGTCTCTCATCTGCCTTTTTTGTCAAAGGTTTTGGAAAAACTTGTTTTTATACAGTTACAAGCCTTTTTGCAAACGAACTTTGTGCTTGAAAAATTTCAGTCGGGTTTCAGATCACGTCACAGCACTGAGTCTGCACTGCTTAGAGTGCACAATGATATTGCCCTGTCTGTAGATGCCGGGAATCCTACTATTTTAGTGCTATTGGACCTCACAGCGGCGTTTGATACGGTGGACCATGCAGTCCTCCTCTCTCGCCTTGATCAGTGCGTAGGCATCCGTGGCTCGGCACTTCAGTGGTTTAGCTCCTATTTGGCGAATAGAAGCTTCTCTGTCATGATTGGTGACTGCTCCTCGTCAACTGCTCCTCTCTGTTGTGGGGTACCCCAGGGTTCAATTCTTGGCCCCATCCTGTTTTCTTTATATATGTTGCCGTTGGGGGCTATTATAGGAAAGCACAACCTGTCTTTTCACTGTTATGCAGATGATTTGCAAATTTATTTGCCTATGAAACCGAATGACAGTGTTGCACTACACTCCCTGCTTAATTGTATTAATGATATTAAGTTGTGGCTGTCACAAAACTTTCTTAACTTGAACGAAGATAAAACGGAGTGTATCATCTTCAGTACTTCAGCCACGACAAACGGTCCATTTTTGAGTTTGGGAGCACTGGCTTCATACTCTAAGCCAGCTGTCAGAAATGTGGGGGTTACTTTTGAATGCAACATGAAATTTGACAAACAAATCAGCAATGTTGTTAGAATGAGCTTTTTCCAGCTCCGTCTACTAGCTAAGGTTAAGCCATTCCTTAACAGGCATGATCTAGAAAAGGCGATCCATGCTTTTATTAGTTCAAGGTTGGATTACTGTAATGCCCTCTATGTTGGTTTGAATCAAACCTCCATCTCACGCCTTCAACTTGTGCAAAATGCTGCTGCTCGGTTTTTAACAAATACATCTAGACGTGCACACATCACTCCCGTTCTTTACACCCTACATTGGCTCCCTGTGCGTTTTAGAATAGATTTTAAGATTTTATTGTTTGTTTTTAAGGCCCTTAATGGCCTGGCCCCGGAGTAATTATCCGAGATTTTAACCCTGCGTGAGCACAGTCGGTCCTTGCGGTCTTCTAACCAACTGGTTTTAGAAGTGCCAAGGTCAAGGTACAAACGACGGTGATCAGGCTTTTGCGGTTGCTGCCCCGAGACTCTGGAATAAGTTAGCCCCTGATATTCGCAACTACAGATGTTGCTCTTTTCAGGTCTAAACTCAAAACCTACCTGTTTAGAATGGCTTTAATACTCAGTAGTAGAGTGACAATTTCCTCTTCCTGTTTCTATGTAACCTTTTTATGATTCTACTGTTTTCTACGTTTTCATTCTTCCTATTGTAAGATATGTTGTTCTATTCTTAGTTCCTGATGTGAAGCACTTTGGATACCTGCCGGTTGTTGTAAAGTGCTATACAAATAAATTTTGATTGATTGAAACATGAACATCTCATCAATGGGCTGCAGGGAACAAGTCTGTTAAAAAGAAATACAATTTGCATTATGTTTCTCTCAACCTCTATTAGCCCTGATCTTTGTTAAAGGGATAGTTCACTTCAAAATGAAAATCTGTGAATTTCTTTCTTTATTCAAAATATCTTCCTTTGTGTTCAGCAGAAGAAAGAAATTCATACAGGTTTGAAACAACTTGAGGGTGAGTATATGATGACAATTTTCGTTTTGAAGTGAACTATCCCTTTAAGTTGTATTGTATGGTCCATGTAAATAACTACTTACTACAGTGGAACTTGGCTCTGTAAAAGTGCCTCCCTGTGCTTGTGTCACACTGACCATAGATGGCAGTGATGGCACTATTAAGGCCCAGAATCTCATCAGCAAGTCATAGGATGCAAATCTAAATAAAAACAATTCAGATATTAGCATTTAAATCTTGTATCAGTGTATACTATGAAACTACTAGGAAGCATTTCAAATATACAACTCTGTTAGCCTTCATCTCTCTCTCTCTCTCTCTCTCTCTCTCTCTCTCTCTCTCTCTCTCACACACACACACACACACGCACGCACTTGCGCACACACACACACACACACACACACACACACACACAACTATATCTGTTGTTGCAAAAGTACTACAGAACAATCTGGACATCTTACCTTGTGAAAAAACGTATTTCCTTGTCTGAAAAACGATAAATTCCAAATTGCTGATTCATTGTCAACTTCTCGACGTGTTCCCTCAGCTTGAGAATGTCATCTCTGAGAGACATGTTGTCATCAACGGCTAAATCAACAACTGCAGGATCTGGATGCTGGTGATTTTGCATTATCAGTTGTTTACAGTTTTTTACAATCACTTTGCTACTAATTTCAGAACCTTGATGTAATTTTTCAAAACTCTAGACACAAAACTCACAACCAATGATCAAAATGCACATTTTTCAAAACTCTAACACTTTTTTCAATTGCTTGGATACAATAAACATAAACCAAAGATCATTTGTTCATTTAACAAAGATCACCTGTTCAATATGACACAACTTAACATCAAAGTACTACTATTTCAAAAAACAATTCACACATTACATTTTAGATAATTGCCTATTCATTCCATTACAATCATCTAACTATCAATCGATACAACTACTCAAAATGATAAGTAACTGTTGCATTACTCTTAATGCATAATTGTATGGAAACAGACAAACAATATTCCATGTTTAGACTACATCATCTATGGATGTAATATTTCATCATCATTCTTTACTGTAATGTACTACTGTTTATCAGACACTGTTTCTATAGTACCATGTACCAACTTTTCAGACTCTTTACAGTATTTACAGTACTGCACTGTATGGATTCAGGCCCTTGGAATTGCTTGTCCAATTCTGCCAACTTTTTACTGATGATTGAGATATATAATTTACAGTCATGTGAAAAAATTAGGACACCCATGCTAAAGTTGACTGAAAAGAGGAATAAAAAAAACATCTATTGCAAATTGATCTTAATGCCTTAATTAAAAAAATGAGGGAAAATCCAATCTTTAAGGACACCAATTTTCTTTGTGAATGAATAATGTATCGTAAATAAATAAATGTTCTTCCTTAAAATACAGGGGGCCTAAGTAAGTGCACCCCTATGTTAAATTCCCATAGAGGCAGGCAGATTTTTATTTTTAAAGGCCAGTTATTTCATGGATCCAGGAAACTATGCATCCTGATAAAGTTCCCATCATCACATACCCTTCACCATACCCCCACATCATCACATACCCTTCACCATACCCCCACATCATCACATACCCTTCACCATACCTACAGATTGGCATGGGGTAGTTTCCATAAAATCATCTCTCAATGCAAATCAAACCAGCTATCAACTAAAATTAACTGAAATAAAACCATGCCAATCACTAGGTATGGTGAAGGGTATGTGATGATGTTGGGGTATGGTGAAGGGTATGTGATGATGTGGGGGTATGGTAAAGGGTATGTGATGATGTGGGGGTATGGTGAAGGGTATGTGATGATGTTGGGGGGGGGCTATTTTAATTCCAAAAGCCAAGGGAACTTCATCAGGATGCTGGATCCATGAAATAACTGGCCTTTAAAAATAAACATCTGCCTGCCTCTATGGGAATTTAACATAGGGGTGCTTACTTATGCCCCCTGTATTTTAAGGAAGAACATTTATTTATTTACGATACATTATTCATTCACAAACAAAATTGGTGTCCATAAAGGTTGGATTTTTCTTACTAACTTTAGCATGGGTGTCCTAATTTTTTTCACATGAATGTATATATACTTTATTTATAGAGTACTGTATATATATATATATATATATATATATATATATATATATACTGTATATATATATATATATATATAAATATATATATATATATATATATATATATAAATATATATATATATATATATATATATATATATATATATATATATATATATACTGTGTATATATATATACAGATTGTCGTTGCAAATGAGAATTTGTTCTCAATCGACTTACCTGGATAAATAAAGGTTAATATATATACCGGTATATATATACTTCTACCACATTGGTATGCAGTATTCCCTCTACTACTGCAGTACTTTAACAGGGATGTATTTACTTGTAGTACCATAATGAAACATGTATCACCTATTTTGTACTACAATATTTAATGATTGTACGAACGATGACCCGGTGAAACTATGGGTAGCTTATGTGTGGGTGATCTAAAGTAACGTTTCAACGGTATTTCACAATATATTTGTTTTTTGAACCAGTGATTGTGCAAGTGCAAGATTTCTTTAAAGATATGAACGCACAATGCAATGTTTTGAACAATGGACAGCCTGTGTTACAAGTGATAACTGTTTTGAGTTTTGTGTCTAGAGTTTTGAAAAATGACATCAAGGTTCTGAAATTAGTCGCAAAGTGATTGTAAAAAACTGTAATATAAATATGTTATACATAAATGTGCCTTGAAATTCAGCTATTACAGTTCCCTCTACATTAAGTTTACAGGTTTCTATTTAACTTTGCAATTTTCCAGAATCAAGAGGCTTTGGAGAGACCTGTGGGCCGCTGTCACAAACATCTACTATCATACCTGAAAACTCAGAAGGGCTGAAAGAGGTGACACATTTTACAATTGCAATTCGGTCCGGTAGATAATGGTCGTTAAAGGAACACGCCGACTTATTGGGAATTTAGCTTATTCACCGTAACCCCCAGAGTAAGACAAGCCAATACATACCCTTCTCATCTCCATGCGTGCTGTAACGCTGTCTGACGGTTCCAGCATTAGCTTAGCCTAGCACAGATCCTGCAGGTAACTGGTTCCAACTAGCCTACTGCTCCAAATTGTGAGACAAGTGACAAAATAACGCCAACATGTTCCTATTTACATGTTGTGATTTGTAGAGTCACAGCATGTAAAAAAACAATGTAACATGAGACACAGCTATCTTCTAACAGTAAATAAACCAGGATCTATATTCTCAGACAGGCTTGCTGCGAGCATATCACTCCGCCCATGTACTATATTCTTCCGCCTGAGAATATAGTTCCCGGTTTGTTTACAGTTAGAAGACGGCTCTGTCTCATGTTACGTTGTTTTTTGTACACGCTGTGACTCTACAAATCACAACATGTAAATAGGAACATGTTGGCGTTATTTTGTCACTTATTTGGAGCAGTAGGATGTCTGGAACCATTCACCTGCATGTTCTGTGCTGGCCTGATGCCGCTGGAGCTGTCAGACAGCATTACAGCACGCACGGAGATGAGAAGGGTATGCATCGACTTATCTAGCTCTGGGGGTTACGGTGAATAAGCTAAATTCCCAATAAGTCGGCATGTTCCTTTAAGGCACGTCTCGGACCCAGTGGCTGGGACAATCATCCGATAAGAACAGAAGGACATATGACCCCTAATCAGCTGTGGGAGCTGGGCCGAATCCATCAACCAATTCAAGGCCCAGATAACATGGAGGTATGTCCCAAATGTACAACTTGAATGCTTTCAATAGTATAAATCCCTACATTTGTGCTTGCAAACATAAAATGTGTGTACACAAGTTATGAAGACATTGCATGTATGTTAAAGTGATGGTTCGGAGTAATTTCACCCTAGGGTCCTTTGCACCATGACCTCGAGCCAAACAACCACCCAGAAGCTTTTTTCAGCTGGGTCTAACATTGGACGAGTTAGCATTATCAGCTGAATAGCTTACTGCAGGCGCTAATTGATCCACGTTTGTATCTCGTAAATTAGTGATGGTCAAATGAAGCTTCGCGAACCAGTGTCTTTACTTTCTGAGCTCACTAGATGGCGCTCTCTGTTCAAAGAAAAAGGTTAAATGAATGGCAATTCAATGGGTTTTCAAACCCTTTGTTGAACAGAGAGCGCCATGTAGTGAGCTCAGAAAGTAAAGACACTGGTTCGCGAAGCTTCATTTGACCATCACTATCGTAAATGACCCCACTAATAATGCCTGAAATGATACCAAACGTCTACACTAGTACAAATAGGTTATGCACTCATAAAACGATGGATTGTAAAGTTTGTAAGTACACCAGAAGTTTATGTAAATAACACTTGCCTGCTGGCTTATGCTCTCTGCTGCTGCTGCTGCTGGGCAGTAAGAGTGCTTAGGGCCATCTATAATTACAACACAGAAAAGAGATACAACAAAAATATTTATTAATTTAATGATTAGATAAGGTAATGTCTCCAAACTTACCTCAATTATAACTTGTCTCCTGCTAGTTATACTACAGCACTTAAAAAAAAAGTTAAATTAATAAATATTTTTGTTGTATCTCTTTTCGGTGTTGTAATTTGTAGACGTCCCTATAAGCACTTGTTTTACTGCTGGTAGCAGCAGCAGCAGCAGCAGAGAGCAGAAGCCAACTTTCCAATCCATCGTTTTATGAGTACATATAGTATTTGCACTACTGTAGAAGTTTGGTATCATTTCGGGCATTATTAGTGGGGTAATTTACGAGATACAAACGTGGATCCATTAGCGCCTGCACTAAGCTATTCAGCTGATAACGCTAACTCTCCCAATGTCGACCCGGGTGAAAAAAGCTTCTGGGGGGTTGTTTGGCTCGAGGTCATGGTGCAAAGGACCCTAGGGTGAAATTACTCCGAACCATCACTTTAATAGGCTACTCCCTTGCCAAAGGCTGGCCTTAAAGTGATGGTTCGGAGTAATTTACCCTAGGGTCCTTTGCACCATGACCTCGAGCCAAACACGCCCCAGAAGCTTTTTTCACCTGGGTCTAACATTGGGAGAGTTAGCGTAGAGTAACGTTAGCCGCTGAATAGCTTAGCGCAGGGGCTAATGGACCCACGTTTGTATCTCGTAAATGACCCCACTAATAATGCCCGAAATGATACCAAAGGTCTACACTAGTACATATAGGTTATGCACTCATAAAACGATGGATTGGAAAGTTTGTAAGTACACCAGAAGTTTAGGAACACTTGCCTGCTCTCTGTTGCTCTCTGCTGCTGCTGCTGCTGCTGCTGCTACCTGCAGTTAGACTAGTGCTTAGGGCTGCCCGGCTGTCTACAAATTACTACACCGAAAAGAGATACAACAAAAATATGTATTAATTTAATGATTAAATAAGGTAATGTCTCCAAACTTACCTCAATTATTACTTGTCTCCTGCTAGTTATATTACAGCACTTACTTTAAAAAATAAGTTAAATTAAAAAATATTTTTGTTGCATCTCTTTTCGGTGTTGTAATTTGTAGACGTCCCTAAGCACTCGTCTCACAGCAGCAACAACAACAGCAGAGAGAAGAAGCCAGCAGGCAAGTGTTATTTACATAAACTTCTGGTGTACTTACAAACTTTCCAATCCATCGTTTTATGAGTGCATAACCTATATATAGTAGTGTAGACCTTTGGTATCATTTCGGGCATTATTAGTGGGGTCATTTAAGAGATACAAATGTGGGTCCATTAGCCCCGCGCTAAGCTATTCAGCGGCTAACGCTAATCTACGCTAACTCGCCCAATGTTAGACCCAGGTGAAAAAAGCTTCTGGGGGGGTGTTTGGCTCGAGGTCATGGTGCAAAGGAACCTAAGCTAAATTACTCCGAACCATCACTTTAAGTTAATAAATATTCAGCAAAGTGGTTTACAAAAGTGCAGGTCAGAGTAAGTGCCATAAATCCATTAGGATAATTAATACTGCAAACAAGTAAGGTTTTCTATTTTTGTTTGATAGGGTATGGATTTTCCTCACATTGAGTGGGAAAACAGTGGACTTACTGCTGATGGCTACTCCAGTGTCATCGTCCCAGATGCAGAAAGCCCACTGACTGATGGACAAATGGCATCTTTAAGAGAGGTTGTTGACCCAAGAGCTGCATCCCAGTACTTTGGCTGTGATATCTATGTTGCTGCTGTTCAATTTTGTGAGCATGTGCTACTGAAAGAGAGCCAACACACATGCCTTCCCTTGTTTCTGTTCTGTTTGAAACTCATTTTTTCCATAGTGTGTCAGATCAGGGCAAGCTAACTCCCAACATTTACAAGACAGAAATACATTTTAGGCATTTCTTGTCATTTTATTGGATAAAAGAATCTTCTTATGTAAGTATTACATTATAACCATGAATTTTTCAGGAAGACTTTAACTGTCAAAAAGATATGAGAGGAGAAACAAGATCAAACATTTTTTTTATCCTGAGGACGACACCTATCAAGTTAACTATAAACTATTAAAAACAAATATTCAAAGTATATTGAATGTCTGGGGTTGTGTACACACATTGGACAGTGTATATTCATAGGTAAAGACAGTGACGGTTAAGGACAGAAGTTACAACAGTAAAAAACAATTATAGCCGGTTTTCAGTGCCGAAGGGCAATGAGCTTCAACGGCTATTGGATAAGCTCTCACCAAGCTACATGAGTCGGAACACCACTGACTAGTTAGAACTTTTAGGGTAGACAAAAAAAGAAACACTTAATTGAAAAGGACATTAACTTTGAAGTAGCTACCACGCCATTTCTAGCAGTGCTACAGAGGTGGATCATAGTAGGTTGCATGCCAATTAATAGTATTTTTCAACCACCTATACTGTATATGTCCATCAAAGCATAACAATGAACTGTTCATATGAATATTCTAAATTACGAATACAATCTTTTAAATATTTAACATTAACATATGGGGCCCTATTTTAACGATCTAAGCATCTTCATCCAATGTATTTCAATGTGGTTGTACCTTGTGAAGCACTTTGTGATTTTTATCTGTGAAAAGCGCTCTATAAATAAACTTTACTTACTTACTTACGATTGCGGTTCTGACCAGAACAAAGAGATACCACACGAGTCACAGAGTAACGATTTCAAGGTGTTTTAATAAGAATCTGTACTTAGAGAGATCGAGGACAGAAGAGACAGAGGCTTGATAACTCCAGGACTGGACCAAGGGTCGGGGCGGGCAGGCAGTGGAGAATCCAAATTGTCTCTCTGTAGAATCCGAGCGTGGAGGGGGTAAATTCAGAGCGGTGAGAAGCAGGCAGATCAGCAGACAATGGCAGGGAATGCAACAGGTATTGAGGTGGGTCTGAACAGAGAAACTGGTTAACACAGGAACACTAAGAACAACAGGTAAACTAGAAATAAACAAAGTATACTGAGCCAAGTTACCACACTGGTGGATGTAACGATCTGGCGCCGATGGTGAAATCAGCCCGGGTATATGTACTGCAGAGGTGATTCGTGGAATAGTAGATGCTGTGCAGGTAGAATGGATCGAACGGCCAAGCCCCTTGACCTACTTCCTTGAAGCCACGCCCCTTGACCTACTTCCAGGTAGAGTCAGCACAGAACAGACATAAACAAAAAGGAAAGGGGAGAGAACACACACACACAGGATGGGGAAGAACAGCTGCCCCATAACAAATTCACTGTTAAAATAACAATGAAATGCTGTGCTATTGACTTTAGACCAGGTTTTTGTTGGTCAATGGCGCGATCAATTCACCTGAACACAACTCCCTGTAAGACCAGCACTCCCATGGGCACAAAGATGGGCACAGGTGCATTTGCTATTTAAACGACGTGGGCGCTGGATGGGAAATTGCCAACTGCGTAGGTCTTAAACTAGCAAAGACACTTGCATCGTGCTTTGACTGCACCGGGTGCAAGATAGGGCCCATGGCACTGAGCACTGCTTTGTATCTACACAAGACCAAATTCTGTTTTGCAAGTGCCAATACAAGCCAAGATGTCATTTTTAAAGGATGCATAGTCTTTGTAATGTCCTGGGATTCGCAAGGTCTCAAAACAGGTGGAGGTGGTTGGGAAGCTGCCCTTGATCACCTCAATGGACAGGTTATTCCTTGGCAGAATCTCAGTCCAGAATTTTAACAGGTCAGTCAATTCATCAGGTAATGCTGTGGATTAAACAAAATGGATCAAATGATGGGTTGCTACAAATAATAAAAATAATTTAGAAAAATAATCATTTTTAGTATTCAATAAATGCATTATAATAGTTATCTGTGATGTAACAAATACAGCAGTTTCTTTTACAGAAATACCGTAACACTGTATACCCCAGTGAAATGTCAAAAAGGTATGAAAAAATACTAATAAGCTATCTACTCGTCCTGTCCTACATACAGGTGTGTTAAAAATTTTGACGAAAGAAAATGTCTAAAACTACATACTTTGCATAGTAGCCATTATAGTACATATCTTCTATCTATAAATTGCAGGAACGTCCGTCTGTCTGTCTGTCTGTCTGCGTGTGTGTTATGCGCATATCTCTCGAAGAGTTAGTCTGATGGATTTCAAACTACGGGCACGAGTAAGTGCAGTGCCAGATTTGACGTTGTTTGGATTAGAAATGCAAAAGATTTCGTTAAATATATATCGGTAAAAGTAGTAGTAGATAACTTTATTGTCCCCGTGGGGCAGTTGGGTTTGCGGCACAATCGCAAGGCACTTTATAACAAGACATCAGACATAATACAAACAAATAATTATTATATCAGACACCGACAAACAAAAAAATGAAGAATATACATCACACACTACAATGCACTATACACCCTTAGGTATGGTCAGACCAGCTGGACGACTAGCTTATTCTGACTGATTTAAGGCTTTTATGGCTTGTGGTACGAAAGAAAATTTGTATCTGTTCTTGATCAGAAGGGGTAAGCAGAAACGACGCATAGATGGCAGTAGTTTAAAATGTGATGCCAGGGGGTGTGTGTGGTCACATACAATGCTATTAGCCTTTCTCACCAGTCTGTCTTTGTAAATGTGTTCAATGCTCGGTAGTGTTACCCCAAGTAACTTGCTGGCAGTTAAGACTGTTTTTCTGATTGTCTTTTTCTGAGACTCAGTGGCATTTCCGAACCAGCAGATAATACAGCAAGTTAAAACACTTTCAATAAAAGCAGTATAAAAGAAGCACACATTGGCTTTTGCCCTAGCCGCTGGCCGCTCCCCCTCTCGCACTGCACACTGACTGAGCAGAGCGCAGGACCAGAGACAGAGAGGTGTCGAAGAAAGCAGCGGAGCTTTGGCAGCTAAAATGTGAAATACATCTCATCGCGACTGTGTGGAATAAGGCTAAAAAAGGCTCTTCAGATTATTCCTTCACAGCGCTGTGCAATGCGAGAAAATCTCAGAGCTGAACCTGGTAGACACACAAACACACACACACACACACACACACAGTCCGGTTCTGGTGGTTGATTAACGCAGATATGTGCTTTTAGGTTTTAGCTCTCATAACGGGCCGGATGGGTAGCCCACTGCCATGAGTCCGTGAGGCAATTGTCTCAGTCATTGTGATATTTTGTGATTACGTTCTGAATCTGCAACGTTCTCTGTCAGGTAAATCAGTAAGTTAGTAGTAGGGTAATTTTGGGGTACAATTTGGTTTTGATGAATTCTACAAGCAGCAATACCACAGGCCAAGCAATCGGCCCATTCCAAACAGGCACATTTTCAACGGGCACTGCACTAGTTCTATAAACTTTAAAAGTACCAGGGTCCAGCAAACAAAGATATATAAAAAGATAACAGAATTACAGTATGTGTAAAAGAAAAAAACTTTTAAACACAAGACTTTAATAACATAATATTTGCTATTGACAAGTCAGCTTACACATAGCACATAGCTACAGTCTATATACCAAAGTTGATGCAAAACCCAGACTTTAGCTTGTCCATGCAAGTTGAGAGGAAAAAGCGACTCACACCCTCTCCAATGGCTGCATCACCTGTAACAGAATGGAGGGTTTGATATAGCAAAATGGAAAAGCAATACTGTAAGTAGGGCTTAACTACTTTGACATGAAATTGAAGCTACCTTCAAGTTTGCAATTCAAGGGCCGTGCCCATTACACATTCGGCTTCTTATAGAAGTATTACACTCATGGTACAGATACATTTGAGAAAAATCTCACTTTCATGTTTTTTGGGTATAGATATGCGAATGATGGAGTTCTCGAGGTAGCATTTTCATTCTCTTTTCCTTTTTCTTTCTTTTTTTTCGAGGTTATAGAAGATTCTTTCTAATATCCATGATGAGAAAAGCAGAACCAGAGGTGCAGCGAGGGGAGATTGTATCATTCCATTTAGGAAAAGTGTATTTGGACAAACTGCTTTTTCTGTTCAAGCAGCTACTGAGTGGAACCTCACCCCCATAACCATCAGAAATCTAAACACATATAGTACATACAAGATGCACCTGCTCTTGCTGCCCCTGCTGGCTTCTTGCCTTGTGTGTGCATGTGTTCATGTCTTTGTCTGATGTTTGTCTGATTGTTGGTCTGCCATGTTTCTATTGTACATTTTAGCTTAGTACTTTTTACTAAATGTATTGTAATTGTTATATTATGTAAATATGTAATTTTACTTTCTTTTAGGGTGACCTTTACCATCTGTATAGCTAGGGACTGCGGATGAAAAATAAACCTGGATAACTCTGGCATATTGACAGAAATGTTTATTAATATGCACTGTCCCTGTAATAAATAAATGAAAAAAAAGAAGTAAGGAATTCTTAGTTTCATGATTGCTAAGAAAACAGAATCCCGAAACAGAGACATGGCTTTGGTAGGGTCTTGTACCATGAGCCACTCTAGTAAGAGATCAAATTTAAATGTTACTAATAAACTGACTTTGGCAACTTATGGAAAGAGTATTTTTGCAATGACATATTCTAAAAATCAGACATTAAGATTAGTTGTAATAAATTGAAACTGCTATTTACCAAAAACAGTACAATACCGTAATAATGTTTCACCTGATCAGATAAGGTGTAGGTTATGCCATGTGACATGCCACTTTTGACTGCATTACATCACCACAGTTTACCCTCCCTAACATTCTTGTCCTGCTGCTAACTCTGACCTACCATCTGTAACTGTTTCACTACTGGACGATCCAGGCATTGCTGCTTGCTCTTCAACAGTACTTACACCTCATTACCTGCACTGCCCACATTCACAACACAATGTTAAACACTATAATTCTATTTGTAAAACTGCTTTAATGGTTTACATCTGCTGGTGAGTGAAACAAGTACATACAAAAAAACTGAATTACAGTATATAATGTACCATTCTCCACACAAAGCAGCATGTACTTCAATGAATTCACTGGTAAACATGTCCATGCAGATAGGACAGGGCTCCTGAACTGGTGCTGAGAAAATGGAGTTAGCAAAGATAATATAAAATTAGACTTCAAGCAAGAACCACTTAAATTTAGTCATGGCTTTGTATTTTTCAACAAAACCAGTTGCCCTTATCAAAAATTTGGATTTTAGGCCATCCATATTGAATGTTAAATCTATTGAAAAATGCTTAATTCATTTATTTATTTCTTACATTGTCTCTCACCCTGCTCACTGTTATCCTCCATATTAGCCAGGTTGTCTTCATCATTGTCAACATCAATGATGTTGCAAGACTTCAAGTGTTCCATCGGGAGTTGCAGTGGAATGGCTGCTCCACACTTTTGGCACATTGCCTTAGGCATGCCACTGAATACTTCATTACTTTGTTGCAAAGGAGTAGTTTTGAGTTTGTCTTGAATTGGAACTATGTAAAAAGGCTTGCAGCCTTTAAGGTCTTGCCTGTGTAGCCAGTGTGATCAGGTGCCACCAGGGAGAGCTTCCGGGAACCCCATCCTCCTATAGAAAACATTAACATGGAAAAAATTTAAAAAAAAATTTTGTGTGCGTTTACACACGCACACAAAGTTGTGCATACCTGCTGCTGTGGAATGCAGCCAGCCTCCAGTTACAGTCTCCAATTGAGGAAAGACAACTTTGAGTGTCTCACATAACTGTAAGCAAAGCAGATACACAAAACATTATTAATGAACATGTATCCTTAGAAAGGATGCTGAACTGTTGAAATGAAAGATGATTGTACTAGAACATCAGTCTTGCTTAGATGCATTTTAGCTTATTAAAAAGGAGAATTAAAACCTGTGCCAAAGGATTATCATTTTTCAATAAATTAATGCAGACTATGTTAAAGGTATAATTTACCCAAAAGTTTAAAGTCATTATGGAAGTTATTATCTGCTCATCTTAATGCCATTATAAATTCAGATGAGTGCTTCTTCATACAACTTATAGTAGTTTGCGTAACTGCTGAGAAGATTTCCAGTCCTGGCTGTCACATCTCAAAAAGGAATGGGGTAGGACTAATTAACAGAATTCTTCATAGTCATATTACAACTAGCATAAATATATACGTACATATATGAAAACTGCTTACCTCATCATGTGTTGTGTTCTCATCTAAATAAACAGTCCTGCAGCCCAGTCCTGCCTGCAATTGGACTAGTTGGTCTTGTTCTTTCGGGTTTTTTTCATATTGTTTTGGCAAAAGGTGGAAAGCAACTTTTAGTGTTTTAGGCCTTTTAGCAGGAACAAGATTCACTGCAGGAAAACGCCTCTTCCCTTTTCCCTTAATGAAAATACCTGGAAAATACCTGCAGGAAATAACACAGTCTGTTAAAACTTGATTACTATCAAACTTTTTTTTTTAGAAGATGAAGTTAATCCACAGAATATAATGCTGAACCTTGTCATTTCTATCTGAAGAGAAGGTCTTGGTGGCTGATTGCCTGACCTCTCATTTCGGCCTTTTTGCCTCCGTTCCCTGCAGTATTGTAACCCAAAATAATCATTAATCACAGTCTGTAATTGTTTAAAAATATCCATGTGAACAGATTTAAAAATGTATTTTTAAACACTTAAACATATATCCTGACTGCTGCAAGGAACATCACTACTGGCTGCACCTCCTCCCCTTTCAGATTCAATCAATAAGGACATTAAGTGTCTGGCTCAGGGGTCGGCAACCCGCGGCTCCGGAGCCGCATGCGGCTCTTTCATCCCTCTGATGTGGCTCCCTGTGGCTTTTAAAAATAATGAGTATTTAATTAAAATTTATTTTACTTTTTTTAGTTTTTAAAATGTAATTCTAAATTTTAAGATTATGGTGATCTTGTAACATCCAAATAATGTATTATTATTGTAATTTGTATCACAAAAAAGTGTTAAAATTCTTTGTCGCTCTTAATATGCGTCACAACCTCCAATGTGCGACACCCGCCAGCGCGCGATTTCTTGAACTTTTCTAAACCCAGGTAGGCCAACTCATAGATATATATGTCTATGAGCCAACTATGGATAATGGATAATTCTAAGAAAAGAAAAGTGTCTGAAGAAAACAGAACGTTTAATGCTACGTGGGCAGATTCATATGCTTTCACTGCTGACGAGACTGGTTTACCAGTATGCTTAATATGTAATGAAAAACTAGCAAACAACAAAAAGTAAAATGTTGCAAGACATTTCCAGAATAAACACGCAGCCTTTGCTCAAAAATATCCGGATGGAGATGAGAGAAAAAAAGCTGTTTCGGAACTGATGCGGAAGGTTGATCTGAGCAAAAATCAAGTGGATGAAGTCTGCAAATTCAACTACATATGCAAGTTTTGTAGCCACTCAGGAAATAGTCAGGCATGGGAAGCCGTTCACAGATGGAGAATATGTAAAAGAATCTTTCATTAAGATTTCAGAACATCTATTCACGGACTTTAAAAACAAGAGTGAAATTGTGCAGAAAATCAGGGATATGCCCCTCTCTGCAAAGACTGTCAAAGACAGAACCATAAAAATGGCAGAAGACATCACCAGACAGCAAATTAAAGATATAAATTCAGCTGTGGCCTACTCAATTGCCTGCGATGAATCTAAAGACAAAGGTGATATTGAACAAATAGCGCTGTTCTGCCGGTATGTAAACTCTGATGGGCCACAGGAAGAAATGATTGAGTTGATACCGCTAAAAGGCCAAACACGGGGGAGGACATCTGTGAGGCTGTCTTGAACTGTTTAAGAGCCAAAGGAATAAACACAACCCACCTGGTGTCAGTGGCTACTGATGGGGCACCAAGTATGACAGGAGCGCATAAGGGCTTTGTAGCTTTACTGCAGAAGTCGCTGGACAGAAAGCTGCTGACCTTTCACTGCATCCTGCACCAAGAGGCACTGTGTGCTCAAACATTTCCTCCGGAATGCACAGAAGTAATGAATCTTGTCCTCCAGATTGTCAATAAAATAATGGCAAAAGCTTTAAATCACCGTCAGTTCCGTTCGTTACTGGACGAGCTGGAAAGCACATATTCTGATCTCCTGCTGCACAACAAAGTCCGGTGGTTGTCCAGAGGGGAGGTGCTGAAACGTTTTGCCGCATGTTTGGAAGAAGTGAAAACTTTCCTGGGAAGCAAAGGGCTCACATTTCCTGAGCTGGAACAGCCAGAGTGGCTGGAAAAGCTACACTTCATGGTAGACATGACAGCGCATTTGAACACGCTGAACACAGCTCTTCAGGGGAAAGGACGCACAGCCCTGCACATGTTGGAGGAGGTTTTGGCATTCGAGCGCAAGTTGACAGTGCTTGCCAGAGATTTACAGAAAGGTACACTGTCACACTTCCCCAATTTGAGAGAGTTCAAAGAAGCTCACATGATAAATTCGGAGTATTTACATTCTGCAATCATCGCAA